>JAJHZJ010000288.1:1076987-1274487 GCA_023548195.1 Bettongia penicillata ogilbyi | reverse complement strand
GGGGAGCATGAGTAATTTGTTTTACCTAACTGTGTTTATTTGTTATATTTTTTCTTTTTCTCTTGTAATTGGTAGGGTTGGGAGGAAAAGGAATAGAAATACTGATTTTAAAAAGAGGTTTATTAAAACAGTTTTTAAAATGCACAGATCAGAAGAGAAGGAAGTTCAAAAGGAAGGGTAGATAAGCAGTACAGTTTTGAAAAGAATGTCTAACATCAAAAGCAAGTAGTATTAAGTGAAGATTCACATACAGTTTTCTTTTGTGTTCTATTGTTTTTATGGAAATGTTCTTTTGGGGGGATGTTTAAATTCAAAATAAAAAAATAATAAATTTTAAAACAAAGAAAGGGAGACTCAAAGGAATATTCTATGCTTTTTCTTCATCATCAGAATCCTCACTTTGAAGGATGCAATCAACTTTAAGGAAAAAAGTTTTTTTACGGGGACCTTGTAGAGAGCAAAAATTTAGAAATACCATCTCCTACCCCACTAAAAACAGTCTTCAGAAGCCAACGCCACTCATAGATAGGTCTGATACTCTTTTCTGACTCTTTGAAGAGTCTTGTAATTCGATAGCCCGACCTAAAAGACATTTTCCAACTACATTTAGTGACTTCACTTTTTCTTTCTTTCATTCAAGTCTCATTTATTTAAGCTGCCCTAATCCTGAGGGTCTCTCCTGGTAACTTCATCTGGAGAATTAGACAGTGACAGTGGCTTAAAAGATACAAATGTCAACTTGTTAACTTGATGGGTTTTTTTAAGTTTATAAATTATAGTTAGGAATCCATGTATCTAAGTCCTATAAAGAAAATAAATAAATAAAATAAAAATGAAAAAATAAATAAAAATATTATATAAATGTGAATTTTATATGTGTGTGAGCATATACATATATGTGTATATATGTGCAGGCACATTTATATACATACCCTTATACACAGACACACACATATATCTTTATATATATATATGCATATATATATATTTATATGCACACTTAATACCCAGCAGGCAAATTGCAAATAGCACACAATGGTGTTTATTGCGCTGCTCTATATATAGAAAGGCCAAGTCTGATAGAGGCTTTACTTTGAGAGCTGTTTGACCCTTCCTTTCATCGCTATGTGGTGGAAAACACTTTGGCTGGCCCTAAGCTCAGGGTAAGGGAGCAAAGAACCACTGGACATTCACTTCATAGACTTCAGCTCTTGTGACCAAACATAGTGCCTTCTGCTACAGGAAGGTTCGCCTAGGAAAGGGATTGATTTTCATTTGGTTCTGCAAATAGACTCAATGAACTTGGCTAGCAGAAAGAAAGCTAGAAAGAGAGAGAGAGAGAGAAAGAGAGAGAGAGAGAGAGAGAGAGAGAGAGAGAGAGAGAGAGAGAGAGAGAGAGAGAGAGAGAGAGAGGAGAAGAAGACTGAAGCAAAGAAGCAGATAAAATTAGAAAGAAAGGGAGAGGAGGGACAAAGGAAGGGAGGGAGGAAGACAGAGCAAAAGAGTGAGAAAGAGACAGATACAGAGAAACAGAGATAGAGACAAAGAGAGAGACAGAGAAACAGGCAGAGAAAAAAATAGAGAGACACACATAGACAGAGGGAGAGGGAGGGGGGAAAGTGTGTGTCCTAGTGCAGATGAATACTTTCCAAAAGACAGCAATTCCACGTTTCAAGTTCACAGCACAATTGAGTGGAAACTTGCTTACACTTTCATGACTGAGCTTAGGATTTTGACAAAACAAGAATCTACCATCCAGAATCCTCTTCTGTTAAATACGTAGCCACACTGATTCACAGTGATTGATCAAGCATTTATAAATTCACTGAGCCTTATCATGACAAAAGGCATTCTTTTCTTATAATATGTGTTTATGTATATATACACACACATATATACACAATACATGTATACACACTTTTATACATATACATACCTACATATGTGTCTGTATATCTCTATCTCCATCTATCATCTATCTTCACCTATCTATATCTGTCCATATCTATCTATCTATCTATCTATCTATCTATCTATCTATCTATCTATCTATCTATCCGTCTATCTATGATACATTCCCTCTTGGGAAAGACTATTTCTGTTTTCACAACACTTTTAAATTAGAACAATATCTAAGACCAAAAATGGCCCCCTTTCCTTGGCCTGCATTAGAATTAGAAGGCTATTGACTGATTCATCCTGGGGGTCCACTGCTTCTTTGTAACATAGAGCTGACCATAGGCTTTCAAAAGCTACGTGGCAAAGTATAAACTGGTCTAAGCCATGCCTGCATGGAAACGCTCTGATTACGTACGTGATCCCAGCAACAGATTGTATGTTTTCTGAGGACTAGCCTCCTTAACTACGGGGAGATTCATCACCAGTAGATTGGACGCTCAATGTCAAATTCTTTGACCGTAGCAATCAATGAAAGAATAAAAAAATGTAAAATGGTCCTCTGTTCTGGGAGCCCTTTCTGACTCTGCAATAACATCACCAGAGAGATCAGAGAAGGGGGCAAAGGGTGGTAAGAATCACACTGTTTTTAAGCTATCCAAAAACATTAACTTAATTATTAGCCCACTCAAGCATGAAATTCTTGTCTATTCACTAACAAGTGCTTGTATTACTAGACCAAGTAAACGGCAGCTCTCTTGACATCCTTACTCTAAAAGAAACTAAAAAAAGACCATAAAGGTACCTCCAAAGTTCTCCTTGAGGAAGCAAATAAGAGTTGGAAGAGTTGATTTTCACAGACCACCCAATTGCAACAAGAAACATTTTTTCATGAGACAACTTCTCATCTCATGTGAAATGCTCATCCTAAGTATTTGCAAAAAGATTAGTATGAAAATAATTGCACTGTATGTGCCACTGTCTCTCTGTTACTAGAGAAAAGGAGTTAAGAAATCCTATGATGAGATAAATACGATTCTCCGAATTAAAGCAATGTACTTGGATATTTGGTGATATCAATGTAAAGGCAAAGATAGTGGAAATGGTTAGAAACATGTTGGAAAATATGACTTGGGTATGAGAAATGAGAAACTAAAGATGTGTAGACTATAGAACGTTTTCTTCAAGAAAAGAATCAAGAAGGATTAGATATGGTTACCTCAAAAAACTGATTGTATTTTAACGGACAGGATATCACTCATTACTAATGTGGGAGTAGGAATTAATTGGTTCTGTGGACCATCAGACCACTGACTTGTTAAGAGTGAATACAAAACTAGAAAGAATAAGAAAAAATAAGAAAAAGATGTAACTTGTATTTAAACAATTCCAGCCTGACATATTTAAATGAATCGTTGAACGAGTAAATGGGAAATAGAAGGGAAATAGATGTCCACACTGATCGTAACAATCTCATACTGAAGTTTACAGGATGATAAATAGTTGCCAAAATGAGACAAAAGAGTCTTGTAATTGTTCCAGCTAGCAAATACTAGATCTTCTCACCAGATAAGGTATGGTAGGCATGGGAAACACTTTTAGAATATAAAATTCTTGGTAAAATCTTACTTCCTAAAACACTATGGAGAGAAAAATGGAGATATTTGGAGCAATGAAAAGAAAAACGGGGCTAGGTAAAGTAAAAGCATAAAAAGAAAGAGAATCTACGGAGATCTAAAGGAAAAAATGTTCTAAAATTTAGAGTTTTCCAAGAATGAAGTGGGTTTCCTTAGGAAGCAGTAACTGGTGAGTCACTGAATGTCACCAAATAGAAGCCTTTTAAGTGAATAACTTAAGCTCGTCATTTTAGAGCTGGGAGGGACCATTTTATGGATGAAGAAACAGGTCCAGAGAGGGTAATTTTTTCTAGATGATTTGTTTTCATTCTGACCTGAACACAAGATAGCGTTGCATTTCCGTATATATAATAGCACAAATAAAATAGAATTCTGCACAAAACTAGGGACCTCTATTACATACAACTTGCTTTCCTTTTTACTATGTTAATTCACTTTTCTATATTTTATAATAATATTACATTGAAATAGTGCTTAAGCTAGTGAGTCAGGATTCATGTTTGAGTTTTCTTGGACTAACTATAGTTATGGCCAGTATTTTATACCACTTTAAGGTCTGAAGAGTGCTTTACAAATATTATCTCCTTTGAGTATCACGACAACTCTGGAAGGTGGTTCTCATATATATTTTCATATAACAGATGGGGAAATTGAGGCAGAAAGAGGTTAAATGACTTGGCCAGGGTCACATTGGTAGTAAGTGTCTGGAGCCAGATTTGAACTTGCATGCTCCTTACCACAAATCTATCCATCCACTGGCCAAGAAACCACCTCTAATGTAACCATTCTTGCTAGCTAGTTTCTATGCTTCTCAAGGAAGTACATCCAATATTGATGTAGCAAAGTTGCTTAATCTTTTAAAATCATAATTTGAATTTTTGCACCCTCTGAATTTTAGTAGCCGAGGGCAAAAATCCATCCACTTGATCCTAGTTAAGACTTGGATCTTCCAATGACTTTTATATTCACCCTGAGATGATGAGGGAAAGGCACAGCAGGGAATAATCTTCAAAGCTGGATGATCATGTTTCTAAAGTGAGTGGCAAAGTGTTTTATGATTGTCTCCTCCTTACTGTGGAAAGTCTGTAGGCTATTCCCGTAAAAATGTGGATATAGTTAGATTAGAAATGGCTTCCTTGCCCTGGACCCCCTTCCCTAGCTGTTAGTAATATAGAGACAGTCACTGAAGTGAGCCAGAAAATCCTCGGCACCTATTTCTATTCATAGATCAGTGTGTGTGTAAATATGCAGATACCAACTCAAGCATTATGGAAAGAGTATATGCTTACAGAGACCAAAATAGTGTGGACATTAAAGTCAGGCATTTATCTCAACAGGGAGTGCAAAGCTTTTCTCTCACAAGAGATTATCAGTTTTAATTTAAATGTTTTAAACAAAATATTCTGCAGCTAAAAAAAATATCAGAAAACTGAAGCATCTACAGGCCTGCAGTGTATCAGACCAATACTCTTTCCTCCTTTTTCATTTCACTTAGATGTGCAGTGAAAGTTGGGGCAGCCTCCATGGATGTTTGAGCCATCCCAGCTCCTGATAAAATGCGCCCAACATTTTAGACCCGGATTTGACTCTTACTGTCCTTAATCTTTGAAAGCCCACATAAACAACTAGTATTACTCAATGCTGTATAGTGCTAAATGCTAGATTTGGAATAAGAGGACCTGAATTCAAATTTAGACAGCTATCTGTGCAATCTCAGATTTGTGACTTAATTTCTTTGGGTCCAGTTAGATCAGATGGCCCCCAAGGATGTTTCTACCTCTAAATTCTATGGTCCCATTGAAGTCAACAAGCATTTATTAGGCACCTACAGTGGAATAGCTAGGGAGCACCACGAATAAAATAACAGGCCTGGAGTCAGCTTGACTTGAGTTCAAATCCTCAGATACTTCCTGGCTGTGTGACCTTAGGCAAGTCACTTACCCACTCCCTGCCTCATTTCCTCAACTATAAAAATAGTGATAATGATAGTACCTACCTGCCAGGGTAGGATCTAATGAGAGAATAAAGCATGTAGAACAGTATCTGATACATAGTAGGCCCTTGATAATTGATTATTGCCTTCTGTGTTTCCTTTTCCAGGCACTGGGAATCATTGTGAGGAGAGGCCTGTCTTTCGCCTCTTTTTGTATCCCCAGCTCTTAACATAGTGCCTGACACATAGTAGCATGCGATAAATGTTTATTAATTAAATTGAGGATACAAAGGGAAAAATTCAACTAAATAAAGCCCATTCCCTGCCTTCAAGGAGCTTATAGTCTAATGGGGGAGCAAATATCTATATCTATCTATCTACCTATCTATCTATCTATCTATCTATATATATATATATATACACATATATACATACATATATATACATATATGTACATAAGATGTAGATATATATGTAGATATAGATAGATATGGATACAAGAAAAACTGGAAATAATTACAGAGGGAAGGTGCTTGCATTAAGGGACACTGCAAAAGATTTGTTTTTGATTTGTATGGTTGTTACAGAATTTTTGTGGGGTGTACAGGGAGGACTTGCACCCATTAGTATGAGGGCTGCTCATCCACCTTTGACATCTACTTTCCCACCCAACTTTCATCTGTGGCTCCAAGAAGCTGTAGCATGCACAGTGGTCACATCCAGTAAATCATCACGGTAGATGAGCTAAATCAGGCTGATGGGAATTGACAGGCCAGGCCTGAAACCTGTCAGTGAACTGGGCAGGGGGGAGAGGGCTACCTCAAACATGTGAACACTTCCCCTGGCAGAATGAGTGAATGAAAGCAATTTGTTTCAAGGGCCATAAAGGCAGCTGAAGTGGTTGATGTAGAACCACCTAGATCTGAGACAGACATGGAAGATGCCAGTCATCTACTGCATCCTGGGCCATCATCAGCTCACTTGGCTTTTGTCCTGCCACTAGACTTTGTTGTCAGAATGAGAGAGGGAGGCAGATGTGACTTTGTGCACCTCTGCCTCACTTAAATCCAATTATCACTGCTTCTCTTTGAAAAACAAAGGATGTTTATTTAATAAATGAATGAATGAATGAATAAATGAACAGAGTCCAATCAATGGAGAATAAAGACCTTTATTGGGGCAATGACTAAAATCACGTTTGCTTATATTCATTTAATTAGTAGCCTGCTAAGTTCAGTGAAGTCAGGGATAGGGTCCTAGCTAGACTTTGTACCTTCCCCAGGGCTTGACAGTTGGAACTTAATAAATGTTTACCGAATTCAGTTTAGCTTACTCAAAGCAGCTTTTACAGGCTTTTGTTTGTAGTTAGCCAGGTCAAAGGCTGAGGTTGAGCACAGTCAAACCTCATTCACTTGGGCTTCAAAATGTGTAATAATTTAGAAGATGACATTTCAAGTTTTTGAAGATGACTGGTTTCAAATTTTTGAAGATTTACAAAGTAAATTAATAAGGTGACTAAGATTGGAAGAGAATAAGTTAAGGGAGCCGAGTATTTTGAAAGCAAACATGGATGTGGGCCTTAAATACAAAGCGAAGGAGGCTGGTTTTTGATGGCATGAATGGGGAGTCATTGGTGATTTCTTTTTTTTTAATTTAATTTTTCATTTTTAACACAGTTTATAACAGATAAAACAACTCAAACTTTTGGTCAGATGACACTTCTTTTTAAAGCATTTACCATACGGACCACAAAAGAATTTTTTTTTTTAAACATTAACCAACTGAGACACAAGTAACATTTATGTTGCTAACTTCACAAGCTCTTGACCTCACTGTCTCCACAGTATTACTGAGAATTAAAGGACCCTAACTTACTGTTGTTGGTCTAAAGTCCTGTGCCTAATGGCTTAATTTTAGACTTAACCTTGGATGTTCCCCTACCAATAATCTATAATTGAGTAGGTCTGGTATTAAGCTTGCAAACCTTTTGACTATAGGAAATTGCCACCAAGAGTAGGGACATTGCAGGGATACAATATCTCCCCAACTTCATGTCAATTCCAGGCAGGATTAGACTATCCACTTGCATTCAGTCAGGCTTAAAGTCTGCCAGGTGTCAGTGGGGAAACAGAGTCAGAAGAATCCTACCTCAGCCCAGGCTGAACAGTTGCTCTCCCACCCTTCCCATGAGATCACCTTTTGCAGTTCATACCAGTGTCTCACCAACTTACTGTCATCATGGATTGGAGGCTCAGATCGCCTTTCTTGCTACCCGTACCTGGAGTTAGACTCAGAAGAACAGTCACTTAATAATCCAATAGCATCTAAAGATGGCAAGTTCCAATAACCAGGTTCCAAATATGATTATAATTTCACCTTGGCTAAGGAACATCTTTTGAGGCAAGTCTTAAGTTGCTTACATGCCTTTCTATACGTGTTCTAGTTCCTGATTAAATAGCAATCATAAAATCAAATTTACCATTAAAACCCGAACTTTTCCATCAATGCCAAATTTTACCTAAGGTTACCTTCCTCTAGGAAATTTAGACTAAAATTCTTTTCCCCCAACTAAAGATGTCATTGATTTATTCTCCGTAATTAATTCAGCCAATAGTTTTAATACTAATTGCTTTTACCTCACTTTGTAACATGTCCAATTTTTCTCCCCATCACTCCCCTCTCCCCACTTCCTAATACCTTGCATTCTGATTACTCCGTCCCTCAATGTACCCTCCCTTCTATCACACCCCATGCTTCCCTTATCCCTATCTTCTCTCTTTTCTTGTAGGGCAAGATAAATTTCTATACCCCATGCCCTATATTTCTTATTTCCCAATTATATGCAATAAAAATTCTCAACATTTGTTGCTAATACTTAGAATTCCAACTTCTCTCCCTCCACAGCCCCACTGAGAAGGCAAGAAATTCAATACAGATTAAATATGTGTTGTTTTGCAAAAGACTTCCATAATAATCATGTTGTGTAATACTAATCATATTGCCCTCTGTCCTACTCTTTCCCCCCTTATTTTTTCCCCCACAATTGACCTTGTCCCTTCTTGAAAGTATTTCTTGTGACTCCCTTCTCCCTTTTGCCCTCCCTTCTAACATTCCCCTCTCCCCACTTGTCTCCTCCTCTCCTACTTTCCTGTAATATGATATAAATTTTCATATCAAATTTAGTGAGCATGTTATTCCTTCCTTGAGCCACATCTGGAGAGAGTAGCTTCATTTTTCCCCTCTCCCCTTCTCCCTTTTCTCCATTGCACAAGATTTTTCTTATCTCTTTTATGAGTTATAGCCTGCCCTGTTCCATTTCTCTCTTTCTCTTCCTGGTATTTTCCTCCTTCACCCCTTAATTTTCATTTTATTTTATTTTTTTGTGTGGATATCATCTCTTATGATTCAACACACCCTGTACTCTCTATCTATCTATCTGTCTATCTATCTATCTATCTATCTATCTATCTATCTATCTATCTATATGTGTATGTGTGTACAATCTCTCCATCTACCCAAATACTGAGAGAAAATTCAAGAGTTATAAATATTTTCTTTCCATGTAGTAATGTAAACAATTCAGTTTTAGAGAGTCTTTCATGATTTTTCTTTCCTGTTTACTTTTTCATGCTTCTCTTGATTCTTGTCTTGGGAAGTCAAATTTTCTATACAGATCTGCTCTTTTCCTCAATATGAATGATTGAAAGTCCTCTATATCATTGAATGACCATTTATTCCCTTGAAGTATTATACTCAGATTTGCTGGGTAGGAGATTCTTGGTTTCAATCCCAGTTCCTTTGACCTCTAAAATATCCCATTCCAAGTCCTTCAGTCCCTTAATGTTGAAGCTGCCAGATCCTGTGTTATCCTGATTGTATTTCCACAATACTCAAATTGTTTCTAGTTGCTTAGAGTATTTTCTCCTTGATCTGGAAACTCTGAAATTTGGCAACAATATTCCTAGGAGTTTCTCTGTTCAGGTCTCTTTCAGGAGTTGATAGGTAGATTCTTTCAATATTTATTTTGCCCTCTGATTCTAGAATATCAGGGCAGCTTTCCTTGATAATTTCATGGAAGATAATATCTAGGCTCTTTTTTTGATCATGGCTTTCAGGTAGTCCCATAATTTTTAAATTGTTTCCTCTGGATCTATTTTCCAGGTCAGTTATTTTTCCAATGAGGTATTTCACATTATCTTCTATTTTTTCAGATTTTTGGTTTTGTTTACTAATTGCTTGGTTTGACTCTTAGTCATTCATTTCCCTGAACTCAGTTCTCTCTTTCAACATATTGTTTTGTTCAGCGAGCTTTTGAACCTTCTCCTCCTTTAAAACTTCCTTCTCCTCATTGGCCTTTTGGACCTCTTTTTCCAATTGAGTTACCCTCTTTTTAAAGCTGTTATTTTCCTCAGCATTTTTTTGGTTCTCCTTTAGTAAGTTGCTAAATTGTTTTTTTAAGGTCTTCTATTGCCTGAGCCCAATTTAAGTTCCCTTTGGAGGCCCTGGAGGCAGAGGCCTTGACTTCCTTTGACAGCATGCCTTGTCCTTCCTCATCTGCAAGTATTGAGGGAGACATCTGTTGCCCAAGAAAGTAACCTTCTGTGGTCTTATTTTTTTCCCATTTTTTGGGCATTTTCCCAGCCAGTTACTTGACTTCTGAGTTTCCTCTCCACAACCACCTTTCCTCCAATTCTGCCAAGCCAGCACTGGGGGCTGAGATTCAGAGCCTCAGGGGTTTTATGTGGGGGCAGGGCTGCTATTTAGTGTGAGATTAAGATCAGCTGCTCAGGAGGGGGCAGGGGTACTACCCAGGGCTAAGTTCCTTCAGGGGGTTTACAATGAGACCTTCAATAATGGATTCAGACTACTGTCTGCTTTAGGAGTTCCATCTGCTGCTGCTTCTGCTGCTGCCACCTGAGGAAGCCCGAGTTATGGGGACACCCTGGTCATCCAAAAACACCCTCTCACTGACCTTTGGCACCTGTGGGATTCTATCCCTGAAGCCTGCTTGGATTTGTTCCTTTCGGTGCCAGGTGGCCAAGGCTGGACTGGGCTCTCTTCTGCATTCAGTGTGCGACAGACCTTTCCCATTGGTCTTTCAGGTCACTCTGGGACAGAAATCTCCTTCACTCCCTTATTCTTTGGATTCTGCTGCTCTAGAATTTGTTGAGAATTCTTCTTTATAGGCATTTTATGGGCTGTAGGATAAGAGCTAGAGTATGTGTGTCTTTCTACTTTGCCATCTTGGCTCCGCCCCAAATATTAATTATTTCTGAGCGCAGTATTCACATGATGAAAATGGTGTTCCAGGAAGATTAATATTGAAATAGTGTGCTGGATGTCAGTGGAAGGACCAAAGGCTAGAAACTGTTAAGTAGTCTGTGGCAAGAGTCATGTATAATGTTTTAAAATATATATTGTATATTTCAATCATTTAGATGAGCTTTGCCCCAAACTAGACTAAAATGCTCCAATTCTACATAATATCCTCTCTAGGCTGATTATCTCCCAGAGTCATTCAGAACAGTATAGTAAAGGCTGGGCTTCTGAGGAATCTATAACTGGGTGACTTCTTATAAGAAGTCTAGTAAAGACCTTGGCCACCATGGACTGGTGGGAGGTTCAGATCTGGGCTCTGACACATATGGGTTATACAAACTTAAGCAAATCACTTACTCTTACAATTTTCAAGGCAACTCTGCAAACAGCAGTTCTTAAACTTGTTTGCCTTAGTATCCCTTTACATTCATGGCTGTTGTCCTTCATTCTTGAGGCAGATCAAATTGAAATCACTATGTTAGAGTCAAGTGACAGTGGGTCCAACTGTGGCTGATCAGATCAATAGAAGTGTGGAATGCTCTACCACAGATCATGTACAAATAGTCCATGTGAACATTTGGGTGGATTCTCTAAATCTGCACATCTTACATTTCTTTTGAGACACTTCAATTCTGGTTTTCTCACAGAGCACAGCACTTTCTCTGATAAGAGCACACCATGCTAGACAGTCCTGTTTTCATGCTGTGATATATAATTTGAGATCTATATCCTTCTTATCAATTCTGATATCCTAATATCCCTTCTCACCTATAAAAATTGCTCCAAGCTAATGGCTTTCTCTCATTTCAGTTGGAGATGACTCCCCATAACATAAAAAGTGCCCATTCTAATTATGTATGCATAATACCAAAACAAACAGCTAAAGAATGCAAAATTCAACCTATGACTTCAAACAACTGGTTTGACCAATGTATTCCTTTACTTGATTCTTTTTTGGCTGAATAGACATGATTTGAGGTGTCAAATGGATCTCCATTTATGTAGTCTATTGTCTATGGGGCAGCTAGGTGGTGCAGTGGATAGAGCACCAGAGCAGGAGTCAGGAGGACCTGAGTTCAAATGTGACCTCAGACACTTAACACTCACTAGCTGTGTTTCCTTAGGCAAGTCACTTAACCCCGGTTGTCTCATCCTGGGCCATCTCCAGTAATCCTGATGAATATTGGGTCACTGGATTCAGATGGCTCTGGAGGAGAAGTGAGGCTGGTGACCTGAACAGCCCTCCCTCACTCAAAGCAAAGTCTGTAAGTCATGTCATTATTTGTCCGATGGCATAGTCTTCTTCGTCAATGAAGGATGAGCACACTATTGTCTATATGGCCAACCCAACTCACTTCCTAGAAAGTAGACTGGCATTAATATATACTGAAAAGATATGACATACCCTTAAGTGGTGATTGTGTACATGCATTGGAGGGGTTGGATTGGGGAAGGTATAATGGATCTATCTTTCCTCCACAGCCAGACTAGAAAAAGACCCAGAATTCCTCAGAGGATAAATAGGAAGCACAACTTATCCAAACAAGTATTGATTTGCTGACTGATTTCTTAGGAATCTTAGGTAAATTTCTCTCCCTTGTCAATAGTAATTGTTTTCTGGTCATCAGTTGAAACCTGTGTGTGTGTGTGTGTGTGTGTGTGTGTGTGTGTATGGGTGTGTGTGTATGGGTGTGTGTGTGTGTGTGTGTGTGTGTGTGTGTGAAATGGGACTGACTCTCTTCTCAGAGGACATTTTAATCTTAACACAAACATAGAAAAACTATTTGATCACAGACCTCAAAAAAGGTAAATGTAATGATGTTAGGGTGGGTAGAGTGGAGTAGGCTTCATATGGAATGGTTTCCTAGAGGAAATGAGTTTTGAGTAATACCGATAGGCTCTGAGGATCATATCTTGAGAGTGAGGAGAGACCTCTAGGTCATGCCTCTCATCTTAGGTGGTATAGTCAATAGTGTTGAACTTGGGTTCAAATTTGGCCTCAGACAATAACTGGCAGCCTCAGTGTCTTCAGCTATAAATGGGAGTAACATTAATAATTATAAAATTATATATGCATATACTACTACATAAGATCATTCTGAGGATAAAATGAGATAGCACAGCTAAAGCAGTATTCTTAAAATGCTGATACATGTTACCTACTCATACTATTTTGGAGAGAAGAAACCTAAGAGCCATGGAGATGAAGTGAAAACAAAGGAGATGGGATTAATTTGCATGATTTTTTAAAGGTGATATTTAGAAAGAATAATTTCAAAGTTAAAATCTGAATAGTGTAATTGGACACATACAGACTGTGAAATCATTGCCAAATCATTTAAACTCCCCAGTGCCCTCAGGTAACTCTTTGCAACAATAGATTACCAACCACTTGCCCATCCCTACAAGTGGGAAAAGTTTCCATACTTGGAAGGCCTTCACACAGATGATATCATAGTTCTGCACGCACATAGACCAAAAAAAAAAAGGAAAAAAAAAGATTTGAAGATAACTCTACAGGGAGCATAAAAATAAAAAAAATAGAAATGACTAATCTCATAGGGAAAAAAAGGAGACAGCTAGAAGTTATGAAGTCAAATACACAGCTTTCTGTGCAATACTACAATTTGACTTTCTAATTCAGTAAATTGAATTCTTTTCCAATGAAGACATTGGAAAACAAATAATACTTACTAAGCAGTTCCTTGGATGTGCTTGGCACAGTCTCCTCATTTTATAAAGATGGTGCTACTTACTCACCTTCAGTGCTGTACATGCTGCGAGCTGTTTTTCCAACTGTGGGGATAGTTTTACACTAATCCATCCACCCTCACACTTGGAGACCCTTGTGACCAATGGCATACAATTTGCAAGACAACTGGCCGGGACGAAGAGGTCAGCATGTTGCTGTGTGGTACCCACTGATGACCAGTCAATGCAAGAACTAAAATTTCTTTAATACAGGGTGTGACCAGCTGCTCTAGCTACTTAGTATATCAGATAGGGAGAGATAGATCAATGCCTACTGTGTAGCAGAGGTCTACAGAAGTGAACATTTCACCTATATTTTACATATATTGGGAAAACCTAATCCTTTACAGTTAGACAGTGCCTCTGTCTCCAGTCTTTAGTCATGATTTTGTTGGAAAAAGGAAGTCACTTTGTCAGGGAGAAGAATTAGGAGGTGTTGTACCTTTTCTGGGAATAACCACTGGTCCTCCCAGTTCTAGATTAGTAGGATGTATGACCTTGGGCATGTTACTCTATTATTATTTCTGTAGTTCATAACTCCCTACAGGTATGATTTCTTTTAACTGTCACCTCATAGATCAACTAGGTCTTATCAATGTCCTTGAGCCTCAATTTACTTATCTATAAAAATAAAGGGGTTGGAGTATGTGACCTCCAAGGTCCTTTCCAGTTCTGGATACAGGATCCTATGATTTATGTTCCATCTGAAGTGCTTCAGGTGAGGTCTTACCCACTCAGAGTAATACAGTTGAGCTATCATCTTCCTTATTCTTCATCCTATGCCTCTTTTTAATGAAGTTCAGGAGAGAATAAGCTATCCTGGCTGTTGTGCCATATGGTTGACTCAATTTGAATTTGCTCAACAGTCACATTCCCATATCTTTTTCACTGGAACTGCTTCCTAAACATGGATCCACCTTTTACACTTGAACCCATTTTTTTGGACCCATATGCAGAAATTTCCAAGTGTCCCTATTACAAAAGTGAATCATGGAATTGCAGATTTGGAGGAGACCTCAAAATCTTTCTCTTCCAACTCATAACTGAATAAGAATTCCCTCTACCTCTGCTTCCCTCTACTTTTCTCAAAGATCTTCCATGAGAGGGTCCTGTCCCAAGACAATCTATTCCATTTTAAGTTAGCTATCATTTTTAGGCAACTTTTCCTTTACCCCTTCTGCATTACTCATCCAATTGGCAAGTTGGGTTCTCAGGGGGCAGCTGCTACCTAGGATTCTAGGAGTAAACCTCTGCGTGGCTACTGTTACTGTTGTACTTTGCACCAGACCTGGAGTCAGGAAGGTCTGAATTCAAATCTAGCCTTAGATACTTACTAGCTGTGTGACCCTTGGGCAAGACATTTAACTTCTGATTTCCTCAGCTTCCTCAACTGTAAAATGTGGATAATAATAACACCTACCTCTCAGGATTGTGAAAATCAAATGAGATAATAATTGCAACCTTTAAGTGAAATATAAATGCTAGCAATCATACGGGTCATGTGGAATTTATTGAATAGCATGGCTAACACTGACACACCTGAGATTTGGGAAAATCCCTTTGGCATCTGTGTGGGGGATGGATCAAAGGCTGTATGGGAAATATTGCTATCAGAAAGGATCAATTCAAAGTACTGGATCTAGAACCAAGTCACTGTCCTCCTGCTTAATTCTGATCACTAATCAAGTAAGTACTTATTAATTGCTTATTATGTTCTAGGCACCATGTATAAAAATACAACGAATGAAACAACCCCTACTCTCATCATCACAACTTATCGTCCACCTGGAGTCTCTGTGTCTGTCTGTCTGTGTGTCTTGACATGGTTTCAGGCTGGGATAGCGATGGTCATAGACGTGTTTCTATTGATACTAGGCTGACTTGGAAAGTCTGACTTTGACCAAACAAAACTGCATTGAGCTGATATTTCTTCTTTAGCTAACTGCTTCCTTTACTTAGTTCCCATTAGATTATCAACTCTTTGAGGATAGGGACTGTTTTTTGCTTCTTTTTGTATCCCCTTTGCTTAGCCAAGTGGCTGGCAATAGTAGGAGATTAATAAATGTTTATTGACGGATTGATTCTCTGCCCACTGATAGCTGGATTTTGTGTCATACACATATATTCCATAACTCTCTTTGATTGTGTTTTTAATTTTGTGGGTTTTAGACATAGGGATAAGGACTGATCCTATGATTTCATCATTATAAAAAACTCTTGAGTGAAGAAACTCCTTCCTCCAACCCAAGTTGGCCTCGTCTGAATAATTTAAAGATGAAAGCTTAGATGATTTTCCAAGGGTCCCACATGGCATAGATGTACATGGCTGAGGAAGGACTTAAAACCCTGCATTTGGGGCTTACTCTGTGGTTTGTAATGAAAGAAAATCACTCTGAAAACATAAAAATGTTTAATTATTAAAGAGCAGAAGTCAGAGACCATTGGAAATATTGCAATGACTGTTAGTATGGTAAAGCCAAACATTTCAAGTATAATTCTAGCCCACAATGAAATAGGATCTCTTTCCCAAAAAATTCCAAGTATAGTGCAGTAGATAATGAAAAATAAGACCCCAAACTAACAAACTCTCATTGCAAAATATTTGAATTGATCCTCAGAAAACAAGCAGAGATCCTCAGAAGGATCTGGGAACTGGAAAAGTTGTTATTAATTCCTCTACACTGCAGCATAGGCATCTTGAGGTTGGAAAAAAAGACCAACTAAAAACAGCTAGTTCATGACCATGGCTATGAGGAAAATAATGTTTGTTGTGGAGAAGACAATGCAAGGAGACTGGATTGGAAAAAAGGTAATTTTTACCAACAAAGTGAACTTTATCACTGAAGACTATACCAAAGCATCGTCAGACATCCAGCTAGGTCTATAAGATTTAGGTATTTTCCTTAGGTTGTAAAACACTGACCCCAAATTTATTTGAGGTATTTTTTCCATTGGATCTGGAAGTCTTGTACCCTTTGAGTGAATGGCAAACTCTGATAAATATATTACTAAAATGAGAATCAGAATCGTTCTGGAATTATGGAAATTCTCAAGTGGAGATAATATACTGCAGAATATTGTGCACCATGTTACATACCAGGAAAGGATCAGAAAGTGGTACAAAAGACAAGAGGTACATATATTTCAGTGACCTGGGAATTAGTTTGATTTAAGCCCCCATTGAAAACTTGGAAACTACAAATCAAGGACAGACTCAGAAAAAAAGACTTCGTCAAAAGCATACTTAATATCCAATGTGATAAGTATGGTTTCAAGCTGATAAATGAAAAATTATTTTAAATGAGAGTAGGTAAAATCTTTTGCAGTTAACACCAAGTCATGTGATTGCAACAAATGGTCACCTTGCAAATTAAGTTTTTTTTAAAGCTATGAAAAGTTGTAAGTTTCATTGGATGTCAATAAATATAACTCTTTTGCTTTCAGTTCATTTTCATATGACTATATTCACACTCATCTGTCATAATCTGCACAAATGGCATTTTTCACCCACTTGGTTTTTTATATCTAGATGGTAGGGCCCAAGTTTTTTGAGTAACTATAGATGTAGTACAGAGAGCTCTCTATCCTGAGTCTGATGCAACCAGTCCAATGTCACTTACAGAAAGGAGCATTTGGACCATCCCATCATCTCTAAAAAATCTGCTTTTTACCTTGGACTCCAATTTAACTCTCTCCTGTGACTGTGGCAAACATCTGAGTAAGCATCTGTCCATCTTCCTCTTTTCTGCCTCCCTTGATCTGATGCCAACAGGGCTATTGGACAGAATTTTCTGTTAAAGTTTTTTATTGTTTCTCCCCACAATGTTCACTGACTTGCACCATATACTTTCACCCCCAAGTATAGGTTGTTATCCATGTACCACTCAACCACCATTCAACTGTTCCCTTCCCACTCTCTGGCATCCTTCATTGCCAAAATGGTGGTTAAAATAGCTGCTCCTCACTTCAGCTGTTCCCTGAAGTAGCAAGAATGTCATCTACATCATCAGTGCTCTTTTTCCTTATGTTCCTGAAGTAGTTTGATCTGATACCAAGGGAGGAATGAGTTTCCTATTTTAGGGGGTTATCACCCAGGTCATATATTCCTGAGAAGTCAAAAAAAAAATGAGGAATTAAAAAAAACCCAAAACGTTGGATTTGGCCATTAGGTTGTCATTTAAGAGAGTTGTTTCATAAATTCGAAGTCAGGTTATAAAGAATTGAGATAGAATGCCCCTTAACTTTTCTACCTTGTGGGTGATAACTGCCAAGAGGCAGGTTTTGGCTTTAGTTGCCCTAGGCCCCTTAAAGCAAAATCTAGCTGATCATTTTGTCAGATTGCAGAAGATTTCCTCTTCAGGAACTGCTTGAATTTGACGACCTTCTAAGTTACCTTCAAAAATCCTGACATTGGGATTTTATAGTTTTGTGAGGAAAAACTAAGCTTCAGGTTTGACACCTTTATCCATAAATTTCGCAGTGACTTGGATGACAGAAGTGTGAGGGAAGGCTTTTTTAGGTTAGAGGAGGCAACCTGTTTGTAGAGACATGAGAATGAGCCCCTAGAGAGAGAAATATGCGGCAGTAGTGTGAATGAATGAATGAAAAAGCATGCACTATGTGCCTAGCACTATGCCTAATCCCTGAGGATAGAAATACAAAAGCAAAGTCAATCTCTTTCCTTAAGTTTACATTCTAATTGGGTTGGGGGTTGGGAGTTGGGAGACACCACATGCCTACAAATGGGAAGAGTTTCCATACTTGGAGGACTCACACAGATGATTCCATAGGTCTGGCCAGGGAGGAACATTTTGATCCAGAAAGTTACCAGGATGGTGAGTGAACATCAGGGAGTAGATGAATACATCTCTTCCAGGATCAGTCAGTAGCTGCTGCTGTTTCTCCTTCCTTCTTGAAAAGGACATGACATCAGGGAGGTGATAGCGTGATATGCAAATGAATTATATTTAAGTGAGGGGGGGGCTATGCAAGGTCTCCAGCCTCACTTTGTCCTTTGGAACCATCTGGATCCAATGGCCAGATATGGATCAGGACAACTGGAGTTGGCCCAGGACACAGCGGGTGGTGACTTTTCAAACTAAGGTCTTTAACAGGTCTCAGTTTGACTGAGGCACCCCCATTCCATGAATAAGGTGTAATAAAAGCTGAGATAGAGAATAGCTTTACCTAGTCAACATCAACCACAAATTTAAATAAATAAACAAACCACCCAAAGCAATGCAACCATTATCACAATGTTACACGACATCAAGTGTCCTTATATCCAGTAGCTCATTTCCAATATCCATTTAATCACTTTTTAAGTCCCATTCAGAGGAACTGTGTGTGCGTGTGTGTGTGCGTGTGTGTGTGTTGTGCATAGAAGATGCCAGAGAATAGGGAATGAAGTAACCCATGATTAGGGCCTTCCTGAAATAATAGGCCAGGAGAGGCAGTTACCATTTAGGACAATGGGGTGGGATTCCAGTTATGAAAGGGTTAACACCTCCAGGACTCCAGTAGCCGCAGAGACAATTGTATCAAAGATTTCCTATATCCAGTGAGCTACTAAGATTTGTTGCTTTTTCTTTCCATAACAGACTTGTCATCTGCTCCTTTCTCTCCCCTGACATGTAGTGATGTTTAATAAATGTGTTTTCATTCATTCATTCATTCATACCACTACTATATGTCTTTCTCTCTCCTAAGACTCCTTTCCAG
This sequence comes from Bettongia penicillata ogilbyi, assembly GCA_023548195.1. Classification (NCBI taxonomy): domain Eukaryota; kingdom Metazoa; phylum Chordata; class Mammalia; order Diprotodontia; family Potoroidae; genus Bettongia; species Bettongia penicillata. The sequence goes on along the minus strand of JAJHZJ010000288.1, from coordinate 1,255,230 downwards.
TCTCCTCTATGCTGAAAAAAATCCCTTCTTCCCCATGTCAACCATGCCGCCCTGGTCTTCCTCTTTCACTGCCAAACTTCTGGATAAAATTATTTACATTGATGTCTTCACTTGCCATCTACACTCCCTTCAAAAAAAAGTCAGAGGATAACAGCATTCGAAGATCCCTGAGGAGTTCATCTACTCCAAGCAATACCTACACGAGGAAAGCATAATTCTCATTTCTCCCCTTTCCTTAGCAGGCCTCAGGCTGGTTTTATTAAGCCACTGAGCAGCCCCCTAATTGGTTTGCCTGCCTCTAGGTTCCCTCCTCTCTGATTCATCCTCAATAAAGATCCAAAATGGGTATTCCTAAAGCATAAGCTGACTACATCAGTTTCCTCCTTGAAAAGCTTCCATGGCCATGTTTTGCCTTTAGAACAAAATGTACATTTATTTGTTTGATCTGTCAAAAAGAAACTTCTTCATTTGGTCTTTCACCCTGGTTAATGAGACAAAAATCAGGGCAAAGAAAATTTAAAGGCTTCTATTGTAAGTGAGTCAACATAGCAGCATGCTGATGGGCTGATCACCGACCTCAAGGTAGGGTCAGCTTTCATAGGTAACATGAAGACAATTCAGATAGGTCTACCTCATCGGAAGAGGTTGGGCCCTTGCATCTCAATGCCTCCCCAAGGCAGCAAGTACAGTTGACAAAAGTGACAGCAAGCTGCAGACTTGGTGTCTCCCTCCCCACTAGGACTTCTCCCAATACCAACTGATAAGCAGGGTTGGAAACAAGGGGACACTGGGTCAACATAACTTTCAATGAGTCTCTTAAGTCTACCATGATATGATTCCAACCTATCTTTCCAAACTTATTTTACATTATACCCCTCTCAACACAGTCTATATTCCAGTCAGCTGGTTTCATGACGGCTTCCATCTCCAGTCTCAATACTTTTGCCTGAAATGCAAATTTTCCTCACCTCCAATTTTTGGAATCTTTAGTTCCTTTCAAAGTGAATTCCAAATGCCACCTCTAATACCAGGCTTTTCCTGATTCCCCAGAGTTGTTAGCACTCCCCTCTTCACCCCCAAATGATTATATTTTGACTTTGTATGCATCTGGTATTAACTGTGTAAGTCCATTCCATAACTCCTTTAGGACAATAAAATGAATCCTTCTAGATAGAATACATGATGCTGGAGGACAGAGGCTGGTTTTGTTTAAATTTATGTTCTCTAGGCCCTATCACTTCGCCTGGCAACTGAGTAGGTATTTAAGAAAAGCTTGATGAGTTGTTGACTCGATGGCATTTTGAGAGGGAAGGGATGACTGTCGGATCAGAGTCCTGGGGAGAGCGGGAAGGGGATTGAGGATACAGGCAGATACAACAGTTTGATACCACTTCCCTTGCAACTGGAAGGTTAAAAGTAGGCACCAGTGCTGGGGAGTTTTAAGGAGTGAAGGAAAATAGTTAAAGGAGATCCTATCACCTGGCCTCAGTTTTCTTAGTCAAGGAGAAGTCAAAACTTCTCTGTATGTTTTCTTGCAAGCCCAGGGTGGATTAATTATTAGAGTTCTTTTTACCATATGTCTGTCACTTTAATGCCTTGTATGTTTTCCTGTAGTATCTAGTAAAAAAACTCTTTAAAAACTGAGAAAGTATGTGTGCTACTTTCAGATAGTTGAGATGCAAAATTCTGAGTTCTGAGGTTCCAGGCACAAAGGGGTCCCTCCCTCCCCATGGCCCAAAAGGGTTGACCAGCAAGCCAAGGTCTGAGACTTGCTAATGGAAAAATTAAATGGGAGCTATGGGATCCAATATACCTTTAACACTGCAGCCCTTTTCTGGGGAGGTGGAACAATTCCTGGATTTAGAGTCAGAGAAAATGATTTCAAATCCTGCTTCTACTGGTACAATGGGAAAAATACTCTGGAGTAAGAGGAACACAGACATCTTCCCCTGACGATTTTTGCCTATGTTGCAATGGACAGGTCGCTAAAGCTCCTTGGGTCTAGGCTTCCTCATCTGTGCGATGCAGAAGCTAAACTAGGTGGCCTCCAAGGTACCTTCTGGTTCTAGGGTTCTAACTACTAGTTGTGTGTGATCTAGGGCAATAATAATAAACAGCCTTTATATAGGGCTTTAAGATTTGCAAAGCACCTTACATATATCATCTCATTTTATCCTCACAACAACCCTGGAGTTAGGTCTATGGCTATTACTATCCCCAATTTACAAATGAGGAAACTGAGTCTAAACGAGATTAAGTGACTTGCTCAGTGTCACTAGCAAGTGACTAAAGTAGGATTTGAACTTAGATCTTTCTGACTCTATTTTGACACATAGCTGCCCTTCTTTGTACCTTAGTTTCCCCATTAGTAAAAGTGTAAAGGATTGGATATGATGACCTTCAAACTCAAAATTCTAAATTATGGGTACACTCATCATCTTTTATTAGATGATGGCCCAGCTGTCATTCTTAATTTCTTTAATCACTTCACTGTTTACACATTCTGATGTGTCATACAAGGTTAACAGGTAATAGCACAGAATATTCCATGTGCAGTTAAAAATAATATATCTGAATCACTCCCTTTGTTACCCTCTTTCAGTTCCCTTATAGAGTTATCCAAGGAGTGAATTTTGCTTAGTTCATGAAGAGTCTACACAACATTAGTTAACATTAGTGACATCTGTCACTACTAATTGCTCAAGAACTGAAATCAGGTAAGCGATCTGAGAGCCCATCTGTCAAAAATGACCATAGAAATACCCAAGAAAAGTGTGCTCTTGCTGCCCTGAGCGACTGGGAAATATTCCAGTGTATACAAACAGAGAAACTTACATGGCCACTGACTTCTCACATGAATGGGGAGTGAGTTGGGTGTGACTCTTTTCACCGGAGAGTCGCATTATTTTTTTTGTCATTTGTCATTTCATTTTGTTAATCACCCAGTTTTGTTTGTTGACATTGTTTTTAATAGGTTTCATGTTTTTATTAAAACTTATCTCTGGAAGTTGCTTCCATTCACAAGATTTCCATTAAAGATTTGTTTTCATTTTCTGGTAATACATTTAGACTGGAGTAAGAACGGAGTGGTTGGATAGAGTTCTGACCTCCAGTCGGGAAAACCAGAGTTCAGATCGAACCTTAGACACTTACTGATTCTGGACAAGTCACTTAACTCTTTCGCCTTAATCCAGGCAGAGAGAAGTGGAAAGTGAGAAGACAAATTCTTCTCTGCACACTGAAGAACAACAGTCCTGGTTTTTCTAAGCACTTTTCAGCAAGAGCAAGAAAACTCACTAAGTAACGCTAAGGCAAGGGATGGAAGGAGAGGAGGGAAGGAAGAAAAAAAGAAATTTACATGATAATTTTGTCGTATATTTAAAAGGAATACCAAGTTGAACATAGTAGATTCGCAGTTTCCTGTACAATCATCTTTGTTATTGTATTATGTTATGAAAATGTTTTCTTTATTCCATAAATTAAAAATAAAATAAAAAATTCTCATCTGTTAATAAAAAGCATATGTCCCTCAGAGCCCAAGTATAATCATACCCTTGGGTGGGGGTAAGGGGTCCCTTAAAGGGGAAACCAGACATTGAATATGCCCCACTGGCCCTAAGGAACTAAAGTGTTTCCCTAAACTCCTAATCTACACTGTGTCTGCACGTAAACAAATGATTAATTTGAACAATTAAGAAAAAAGTCAATCCAATTAGTTGCTTGTTGTCCAATAAGCTGACTGAGTAAAATTTTCATTTGTTAATCTGTTGTTTTGGTGCCTTGTAGATGGGTATAGTTTTCCCATGTGGGGCTCAGACTTGTAAACAGGCATTTTTGGCAACTGATACAAGAGTCCAACACATTTATCCTCAGAACAAGCAAAGAGGGAGAGCCTAGGACACTGGCTCCCTAGGTGAGGAGGGTTCTGGGTACAACCTACTAATAGCAATTGAGAGACCCAGAGGGGCCAGCCAATGTTAGGGGAGACCCTGGAACGTGGGAAGACCTTTGCAGGGAAGGTTTCCATCTGGGGAGAAGCAGGGCTTAACTGGAGATTTTAAAACCAGTTGGTTTTCTTTGGTTTTTTTTGCTAACTCGTTTCTGTGATGCTGAAGGAGCGAAAGTACTGTTAAGCTGTAGCTATTATCATTTTAATTGCCCGATTTAAAAGGCATTATTTTATTTTGCTCTTCTAAATGTGGGTACCCTGGCACAGAATCCAGGTCTTTCCATTCTAGCTACAGTCCTGGTGGGAGTCTATATACATCAATAAATATTCATGTCTGTACACGAGAGGCTGAAAGATGGACGTTGGGATTTGGAAGAAGCATCTTTAATAGCTTCGATTCACACTGGGATGGTTTATTCTCTTGATCTATCATTATGCTTTTTGGCAAAAAGCCAGTGTGGGAGAGACTATTGAAGTTGTTCTTTTAGACACCTACTTTGGAAGGTATATCTTTCAGGTGGTGTTAGGCACCCCACTCCCTCTCTGCCCACGCCTGGATCCAGAGGGAAGAACATTTTTGCGTGTGGGGGTGACATTCTTGTTTCAAGGGAATGGTGGATGATGTTATTTTTGCTTCCCACAAATGGGGATGTTTAAAATAGGGCTTTATTCCATCGGCATAAGTGACACATAGCCTATGTATAGTGGGGAAGTAAGGTCCTGGCAGATGAAGAGGATTTGATCTCGACAAAATACAAGAGCTGTGGATGTCTACAGATCACAACCAGGGGAGCTGCGTCAGGGATCGCCAGCAAAGAGCCCAAAGCCTTACCCATCCTTCTTCTCAGACCACTGGAACGACTGAATGGATGAACCTCAAAGCCAGTGAGCTGGGCTTCATTTCCGGAGGGTATGCTACTGGGTTGTGTTTCCTCTTTGAACCTCCCTTCAAGCTGCATGGGACTGACGAAGGGTAAACTTCGTTGTTCTGGTGTGTCTTTTGACTCTGTGCCCTGAAACTCTGGAGGAAGGCCAATGTAATCTAATCAGGGACTGCAGCTGAGGCTATATTTAATTAGGGGCTTATTGTCTGGCCATGGTTTCACAGATTTGGAGAGCTTTGGAAACTTTTGTTGGGGAAAATGGAGGTGGAGTGCCCATTTCTGCCCTCAACCCTTTTCAATTTCTCTACCTTAGTGACTGTATTTGTAAAGTTTTACAAAATCTCACTTTTATGTGAAAAATACATCTTTGTCCTTTTTGTTGGCTCTAAGAAGATTCTAGATGACACCTTCCAAAAAACATTGGGAATTGAAGGGGGAGGGTTAGAGAGGGTGACTTTGGGGTAATGTGGAAAATGATCCTTTTCCCCCATTAACAATTGTGTTGTCAGAATGCATCCTCTTCAGCTGCTCCTAAGAGGAACTGGATGACTTTCCCAGAGAAACGCCACTTCTCAGCACAAGAGAAATCTGGAAACTTATCCAGGAATTCTCTGCATGAAGAATGTGACGTTAAAGAGATACAATGAAAAATTGGGAGAGAGAAAGATCAAAGTCTCATTAATTTGGGACTTCGAGGGGTGAAAGAGGTAGGGAAGTTGAAGGATAATTTACTATTTTCTTAACCCATCTAAAGTAGAGATTATAGCCTGTTCTGATTGTTTTGAATAAAAACATATAATTTCCTTCTATCACACCTCCCCACACCCAGATCTCTATCCTCTCTCTCTGTGTATCTGTCTCTCTTTGTCTCTGTGTCTCTCTGTCTCTGACTCTGTGTCTCTGTCTCTGACTGTGTCTCTCTGTGTCTTTGTGTCTCAAAATTCTTTGTGAAACCTCTCCTCTCCATGCAGAAGTTTGGTTTCAGTATGCCTGGAGACTGGACACTAAAAATATTTCTGGAATGACGTGAACCTCTCTCACCCCATTCAGGACCTGGACAAGGCTACACAAGAACCAACACATGCTTTCCCTTCATTTCTGGGTGTCTCCCGGTCGGGCTACAGATGCTGCTCCTTCTGTTACCAATGGCATTCAGTCTCATAACTGTGGACAGTGCCAAGCCAACAACTGTACGGCAAAGCTCAGCTACAAGACCCTGGCAGCTATCACGGCAGGAACAGCAGCCCCCCCAGCACAGACCTCCACCACCACCTCCGCCACCTCATCCAGGGGCCTTCCCATCTCCTTTGGGTTTGCCCAGGCCCCGCCACAGGGGCTGAAGAAGTTGAATCTGCTATCAGTGGTAGACACGTCCCCAGCTGGGGGGCCAGTCCGGGCACGTGGGTCCCTTCTCCAGGCAACTCTTCGTCCCAGAGGGGGCCAGAATAGGATCCAAGACGTCTTCAGCTCTCGTCACTGTCTCCTCCTGTCACTGCGACCTGAGCAAGGGATCATTATGGAAGTGACCACTCCTGACCTAGTGAAGGAGCCCAAACTGAGTGAGATCGGGGATGGGGAGGGCAGCAGACAAGGCAGCCAAGACCTCAAGCAACAGCAGCAGCTGCCGCTGCCAAAGCCATCGGGGGAAGCAAAATATGTGGAGATCTGTGGCCCCGCTGGCGCAGTCACAGAAAGCCCCGGGGCTTTGAACTTAACTCTAGTGGGTGACCCTGGGAGCCCCCAAAGCGGAGCTAGCAACTCCCTGGGGGAGCCCACTGCCCCCACTCCCCAGACTCCTACCTCCTCGGAACTCTCTGCCTTCCAGCTCTCCTGCGGCCATGGAGGTCCCAAGGCCGTTCCTTCTCTCTCCTCCTCTGTCTCCTCTTCGCCAGCAGACAAGGTAGGAGAAACCTGCTCCCCCAACCTGGACGCCACTACTCCATCCATCGGTGGTCCAGACTCTTCGTCTTCTTCCTTAGGTTTCGAGAGTGAGAGCGGTGAGGGCAGTGACCGTGAGCCCAGCTGCCCCGAGGATTACAAGCCAGCCCACAAGCCCAGAGGAGGAGAAGCAAGAAAAGGAACAGGAAGGGGAGGCCCAGCAGGGTTCAGGGCCACCCCTGCCAAGTGCCAGGGCTGCGGCCACCCCCCACTGAATGAGGAGGCTCACTATATCACCACCCATGAGATCCAGCTGAGTGAAGTCGAGCAGGACACAGACTTTGACCTCGGATTGGCCTCTCGCTGGGACTTCGAAGATAACAACGTGATCTACTCCTTCGTTGACTACGCTTCCTTCGGTGGTAGCGATGAGACCCCCGGGGACAACACTACCCCGACCGAAGACAGCTGCTACCTAAGCACTGGCCCGAGCACCAGTGCCACCAGGTCTCCCACCCCCATCAGTAGCGAGCCAGGGCACGCAATCATGGCCAGCGATGGTCGTGACACCAGCAGCACTGAAGTGGGCAGCACCCTCTCTGAAAGTGACACTGATACTGCGGCTGCTGCCACCCCCCTATGTGAGCCCCCAGGCGAGCCCCAGAAGGCCGCTCCAGCAGCAACAGCAGCAACTCCAGCAGCAGCAGCCCCAAGCAGCTGTGGGAATGCTCCAGGCCAGATCCGCCTATCAATCAAACCAACTTCCCGGGCTATAAATGAGCCTAGCAACGTGCGGGCAAAGCAAAACATTATTCACGCTGCCAAGCATGAAGGCGAAATGAGCCTCCGAGTCTCCTCAGCTGCTGAACACAATTCAAGTTTGCCCAAGCCGAACTCAGCTGCAGCCACAGCTCAAGACCATGCAAAGAAGTTTATTGCCGTACCTGCCCGCCTGCAGACCAGGTGTGGGGCCATCCGGGCGAAGGAGCTGGTGGATTACTCCAGTGGGGCGTCCAGTGCGGTCAGTGAGCTAGACGATGCCGACAAAGAGGTGCGTAACCTGACATCCCGAGCCTTCCGGAGCCTGGCTTACCCTTACTTCGAGGCCCTTAACATCAGCTCCAGAGCTTCCTCCACAGCCCCCTCCGACGTCAGCTTTGGCCGCTGGTCGACCTTCCTGGATTTAAAATGTGGGGGTCTCGGGGCCAGGGTGGAGCAGAGCCTGCTGAAGAACAGCGCTGCGTCTGTAGCTGCCGGGCTGCGCAAGGGTACTGGGGCTCGGACCTCTGCAGACCAACTCTATATCCAGTCCAAGAAGTCTCAGACCAAGGCCCTGGAGTTTGTGGTCAGCAAGGTAGATGGAGAGATCACCCACGTGGAGACACCTTTGTGCTTCCAGAAACAGGTCCAAGGCGGCTCCCGAGTCGTTACCCTTTTGGAGACACTAAATTTACGCAGTGAGAGCAAAGCAAGTTCTGTTGCTGGGTCCGGGAAAAAAGGTGCCAAGGCCCCGGGGTCAGTTTACACAGATGATGGCTCTGAGACCTCGGAAAGCAGCAAGCCTTCCTCTCGGCCAGAAGGAACACAGAAAAAGTCCAAATTTGCTTCCAGTCTTCTCAAAAATGTCATCTCCAAGAAGATGCAGCGGGAACAGGAGTTCAAAATGGAGCGGGGAGAAGTCTCAGACACATCTCACAAGAAGCCCATTGGCTCCTCCAGGGAGCCCGAGGACTCCTCTGGTTGGGAGAGGCCCCCCGAGAAGGGTCTGCAAAGACAAAGTTCCCACTACTCAGAGGCCAGTTCTGAGTACACAGTGGTCAGTGTCTCAGATGCTGGTGGGGACACTCCAGTTCCTGAAGATAAATCTCCAGTCTTTCAAGCAAGTGCTCCCCGGGAAAGCAGTGATGGATCCAATAGATGCTTAACAGATCACCGGCCAGAAGAGGTGTGTGGCATTAAGAAGAGCGCCTCTGAAACTGTGAAGGGCATCTTCCTTCGCAGCCAGAACAGCGCGTTCAGGTCCTGGAAGGAGAGGGAGGCTGAGAACCTGCAGAAGGCTCCCATCAGGAAACTGAAACTCTCCAAAGGTGGAGACTGGAAGGCTGACCTGGGGGAGATATCGGCCGGTAAGTCAACAATCATGTCGCGACTCTTCGTCCCCAACATCCAGCACATGCCCAAAGACAAGCAGCCAGGAAAACAGGCCACTAAATATCCTACAGCCCAGGCTGCCTCCACAGCTGTGATCAAACCCAAGGTCCCTGAAATCAAGATCCGCCTGGGCAGCGTGCAGGAGCCCAGTGCCGACTTTAATATAGCCAAGTTACTCACCCCGAAGCTGGCAGGCAACAGCACTTCAACCCTTTTCAAGACCATTGAGGACAACAACAGAGCTCAGCAGAAACTTTTCAGGGGGGAAAGTTTGGAAAAGGTGCCCCAGTTCCAGGTACGGGATGTGAGGGACAAATCCAAAACTCAAAGGCCGCTCCACCAGGTGAGAGACGTCAGGAAATTGATCAAAGGATCTGGGGAAAGCAGTGACAAAGGAAGTGTGACCCCTGAACAGGGAACCTCGGGACCGAAACCCAGGCAGCTTTCTGCAGGCGGCGGCCAGCCCAAGTCCCTGTCCCCAATGGTGATCACGTGTCAAGCCGTCACCAACCACAGAGAAGAAGGCATGGAAAGAGATCTAAGGGACAGTATGGGGAAAGCTGCCACTAAGACTCTTCCCTCATCTTCTCCAGAAGGTACAGTCTTAGTTCACAGGGCGTCTGGTCGGTTGCCTGTGGCCACCATTGCTCCCAATAAGACTGAACACGGTTCCCACCTGCCTGTACTTAAGATTGTCTCCAAAGCATCTGCGCAGAAGACACCAGAAAAGTCCAAAGAAGAAGAGGCCAAGGAGGAAGTCAAAGCTCCCAAGTCAACGCGCAATGCCCTGGAGAAACTCACGGCTGCCGTGAGATCCATGGAGGAGCTGTATAGCTTCAATAGGTATGAATGGAAACGCAAGAGTGACCCACTACCCATGATGACTGACAGTCATGTGCTGTCCCTCATCGAGAGTGAAGAACGCGAAGGCCTTGGTGGGGAAGCAGGCAAGTCAGCCAAGAGACTGGTCGAGGTAGAAGAACGAGGCCCAGGGGGGAAGAGCGGGGTGGTCCTGAGGGGGGTGGCTCCAGAGCGCCTTCAGCGAAGAAACTCCAACCCCAACGCCGAGAGTGTGTCGGCCCGGGCTGCGGCCTTTGAGAACATGGCTAGGGAAAGGCCCCGATCTCTCTACATTCCCCCAGCCCACAGAGATGTGGAGAGGACCCAGCCACTGCAGCCTTTACCTCCCTTACCTAGCAACCGAAATAGCTTCACAGTAACCCAGAAAACGGCTGTGGTGGCAGGCGGGATCGCGGGCAAATTCCCTCAAGGGCCCGCCCAAGAAAGCTCTTCAACCGCAAAAGGGATTAAGTCCCAGGGACTCCGGTCCCTAAAGATCTCTCCAGCCACCCGAGCACTGCCCCCTGAAACCACTACCAAGAAAAATGGCGGTGATGGGGAGAAGGGCTTGGACTCAGCCAGCAGTGACAGTGGGAGCTACCTGAGCAGCCCTCTCAAAGGGAACGTGGGCGGTGCCGAGGTACCTGGGAGAGCAGGAGCAGTGGCTTCCTCTGCTGCCACTCTCTGCAGCCTGCCGCCCCTAAGTGCCCTCAGCCAGGTCTCCAGTAGTGCCAAGGGTGCCCAGAGCAGTGGGGTCAGCCGGCCTAGCTGGCGCAATAAAACAGACAGTGCTCGGGACCCGTCCACCACGGCCCCAGCCGTACCCCAGAGCCCTGAGCATCCCCCCACAGCGGTCTATCACCAGCAGCCATTGCCTTTCACCGTGCACGGGGCCCAACCACAGGTACTGTGCTTCTCCCCTCCGGGCATCTCTGCCCCACCCCCTGCAGCAGCAGCCGCAGGCCCAACGGACCCCTTCGGGCAGCCACAGACACAGCAAACCCAGAGAAAGATGCTACTAGATCTGACCACCGGCCAATACTACCTGGTAGACACACCAGTTCAACCCATGACAAGGCGGCTGTTTGATCCAGAGACTGGGCAGTATGTAGACGTTCCCATGACCTCCCAGCAGCAAGCAGTGACTCCCATGCCCATCCCCGTCCCTCCTTTAGCTTTGAGCCCTGGTGCTTATGGCCCCACCTACATGATCTACCCTGGCTTCCTGCCCCCTATGCTGCCCCCCAATGCCCTGCAGCCAACGACCCTCACCCATACTCCTGGAGGAAATGAGCTTTCTCCCATGACTAGAGATCTCTCTGGCAAAGATGCAGTAGCCCCCAGAGATATGGCTTTTGCTGAGACTCCATATTTTATTGCTATGGGTCAGCCTCCCTCTTCTACTTCATCCTCTGGCCCCACCGCAACCTCTCAGCTTGTGGGGGCCAAGGGTTTCGCCCAGGTGCACGGCAAGCCTGTCATCAGCATCACCTCACAGCCACTGGGGCCAAGGATCATCACGCCCCCGTCCTTTGATGGTACCACCATGAGCTTCGTGGTGGAACACAGATGATGAGCAAAAACATTTATGGGAAAACAAACAGAAGCTATGTCAGGTAAGTTTTGAATTTCATTTGTTTAAAGTTCATAAATTGTAGGGGTAAGAGTTCTCAACCTCTTGTTATGTGTCATGTCCCCTTTGGGAGTCTGGTAAAGCCCTTCCCAGAATTGTATTTTGAAATGTAAGAAATAAAACACAAAAAATTACAAAAGAAACCAATTATATTGAAACAGCTATATATAATGTATATGTATATACATATATATATATACTGTTGTCCACATATTTAATATGTATATATATGTATAAATATGCATACACACAGTCCATTGCTAGGGCATTAGGGTTCACAGGGCAGAGGAAGATAGTCTTATCTTTTGCCATGTGGGCATTTCAGGGAGTTTAGATTCTATCCCATTCCAATTACCCAGGAGCTAAATTTCTGGTGGGCCACCCCTCTGAGAATAAAGGGGCCAATCTGCATTGGCAGTCAGCATTCTTTACTGGGAGCTATATATACCTATACTTATGATATCCCAGGTTCTTCTTCTTCTCCCCTTCAAGTTTCTGCATCATCCATGCCATCTGCTTCTTCTGTTATGCTGTCCTCCAACCCTCCATGTGCCTCTCAACCTCCTCCCCCTCTGACTTCAATCACTTTACATTTCCTTAGAACCTAAGGGCAAAAGCAAAGAGAGGTGATGGGAGGTTATGTTTTAGTTAATTGCTAAAGCTCAGATAAACAGTGAAATCTGGGAAGAAATGAAAATGAGGTTTGTGGATTGGCTGTGGGTTTTATTTTTCCATACTCTAGCCTTCTCTCCTGGCCTCTCTGAACCCCCACCTGCACCCTTTTCTTTTTATCACCTCCCCACCCCCAACCCCCACGATAACACAAAGTAGTTGGCTTTTTTTGGCAGTAATTTGAGCCATTGCTTCCTACTCATCTTTTTATTTCCATCACCTAGAACTGTTCCCAGCACCAAGTACATATTTATTGACAACCAAATTGAAGAATATCCTAAGTCTGATCGCTTTTCAACGGGTGCCAAAGGCAATTTGTTTTTCTTTTTAAAAGTGGTTATTAGAAACTAGATAGCCCTGCTCCTCCCTCCCCCTCATCTTTCTTTCCTGTTCGAATTAGATAATATTTCTAATTGAAGTGGCATTTCTTAAGTTCTTGGTCTTTATCTCTGATGTTTGACTGTAAGTTCCATTTATGTCTTCACTGGCTATTACTAGAGGTATTTCACACACACGCAGGCACACTCATTCTCTCTCACAGCAGTTCCCTCACACAACTTGACCTTTCTGAAAGCTAAAGATGCCAATGTTGCAACATACGCCCACTTACTGGCTGGGTAGCCATCTTTTGGCTGTTCATGAAGAGACCCAGGGATGACTGTGATCCTAACCTGGGATTTTGTGTACTCTGGGATACCAACTACTCCTTTTAGGACTGACATTCTGCTAATTTCAGTGGGAGAAATGCTGTCTTTCATTAGAAAAGGCAATCAGATAAAATAAAAATGCTCGCTTTCTCCTCGCTTATCATCTTAGATACATAGCCCATGTAAACATAGACTGCCTCAGCTTGCTAGGAAACTCTTCTTGTTAAGCCACTTAGATGAGCACCCAGGATTCTGGAAGGAGTAAAGGGAGCATACACACGAATCAGTCCTTTCTTCAAATCGAGGACACCTCTCTGCAAACCCCAATCTCCAAATCTGATTTTCAGGGGCATGGAGGACAGTGTGTATGTGGAGGGGCTGGGAGAGGGGGAGAAGCCTGTCTGCCCTATGGGCATTTGGGAGAAATATATAATCCTTTCTCCTCCCTCCCAACCCCATTATTAGTTTTTCAGAGATTTTTTTTCTTATTTCTGTATTATCCAGTTCTTATACATGTCATTTACAAATTGTAGGTGACTTTAAGTGACTCATACCTGTAGATTTTTCTCACTCCTGGTGACCACTTAGAAACCGAAGCAAGGTCAGTTCTCTAGAATGGAAGGAAGCAGGCATTGCTAAATGAAAGTTGGAGTCACCAGGATCTGAGAAGTCTCTGGGCTGGAATATTCCTCATCTGTAAATAAAATGAGAGGTTTAGATTAGATTCTAATCTATGTTTCTATGATCCTAAGAGGAGCAGATTTTTAGTTTATGTGTGGTCCTGAGTAAATGGCACCACATGGCTTATAGTGTGTGCATGGGGTTTAGTGTTATAAGGTCTATGTTTAAATACTGACTCTGGCACTTATATTTTTTTCACAAAAATATATTAATATCTTTTGGTTTTACAACACTTCCATTTCCAAATGTTTTCCCTGTCTCTTTTCCCTGCCCTGAGGCTGACAATAAGTTCATGAACATGGACAAACACCAAACTAGGGTATTTTTTCTGAATATCCATCCACCAGCAACTTCATAGAATTATTGGAAAGAAGGTATTTTGCAAACCTTAAAGATTCATATCGATTTTATTTCATTTATACTTATATAGAGAGCTAACTGTATGTCATCACCTCTGATAGAATGCAAATTCCTTAGACTTCCTGAATTTAAATAACATCTTAGACACTGCCTATATGAGTGACCCTAGGCAAATGACCGAACCTCTCACCTGCAGTTTTTTTATTTTAATGCTGTGTGAACCAAATGAGATAATTAATATGATAGGTTATTAATAATGAATATACCCAACACAATATATTGTATCTATTATATCTTGAATTTAATATATTGTTATGTCTAATATATCATAATATTTTATAATATGATATGATACATTATAATATAATAGATTAGATGGGATACGTTAGAATATATAAACTTTTAATAACTATTAAGTGCTTAAATCTATATGAAGTTATTATTATCATTTTTAATGATTTATTTGCATACCTAGGGCCTAATAGAATGCCTGACACATAGCACACATTAAACAAATTCTTTTTGATTGATACGTGTGAGTTCTTATCTCCTATAAACTGAGGTAAAGGGAAAGGTACTAAAGAACAAGAATGTTTCTCCATATAGCATGGGAAAAACACTGCATTAGTAACCAGAAGACTTGTGAATTAGAGGCCAGAGTCAAAACTGTGCTGAATAATAGACATGACATTGAGCAAAGCTCTTGTCAATCTCTCTGGGTCTCAATATTTTCATCCGTAAAATGGTCACAATAATATCCATTCCTACCCACCCTCTTTGGTTTTTGTGAGAATCAAATGCAATCAGTTAGTATTTATAAAGTCCTTGCTATAGACTGGTTAATTTGTAAAGATTCAAAGACAAACATGAAACAATCCCTACCCTCAAGGAGTTTGTAATAGGGGAGGCTACATATACATATTGAAGTGCAGTAAGTTTTTGGAGACCTCCTTTACCTGCAAAGATCTATCTCAAAAATACTGCTATGATGTCTATGGGCAGGAAGACCTCTGTCTTCCAAGATCTGGTACATAGGCATATGCCAAGTATCGTTACAAAGTGGAGTATCATGCAGGGGACTTGAGTTTGAGGAGGCACAGCACAACAGGTAAGGACTTTATTAAGTGAAGATGGCATTTGATGTGAGATTTGAAAGGAAACTAGGGAGGAGGGGGAGTAAAGGCCCAGATAGATGGATAGATCATGGAGAGAGTTGGATAGCAGAGGAGAAATGGGTAAAAGAGCTAGAAAAGTAAGGAGAGGCCAGGTTGTCAAAAGATTCAAACCTCAAACAAAGGAGTTGATATCCTACTATATCCTAGTAGTGGGAGAAATAAGGAGCCATTAGAGAGGGAGAGAGGAATAGGATGGCGTGATCAGACCTATGCTTTAGGAAAATCAGTTGAGTAGCTCAGTGGAGGATGAGAGGCTTGAGACTGGGACACCAAATGAAAGGTTATTGCAGTATAGTCCATGGGATGAGGGTCAACCCTAATTATGAGTTTGGAACTTAGGATCTTAAGGCTAGATAGGACCTTAGTAGCCATCAAGTACAACTTTTTAATTTTACAAATCAGGAAACTGAGGCACGGAGGGGTTTAATTAACATGTCCAGAGTCACATAACTTGTGTCTGAACTCAGATCTTCCTGCTTCCAAGTCTAGGACCCTTCTATGCTGACTCTACTTAGGTCTTAGAAAGTTGCCTGAGGCACAGAGAGGTTAAGGGACCTCCTCAGGAGCACACAGTTATTATGTGAACTCTGATCTTTCAGATTTCGACGCTGGTTCTCTATATGGTGAACTGTGTTGATTCTGAGGTTTTTAATACTTACAATAAATGAAAGAAAGGGAAGTTTGTTTTGGGTCCCAGTTAATCTGGGGCAATTGAATTCACAGTTGTCAAAGAAACAATTATGTAAGGAGTATACATTGAGAATGAGTAAGTGAGTTCATAATGTCATGAATCTGACAACTTTCATTCAATAATTATGAAGTGCTTACTCTGTGCTTGGTTCTTGGGATCCAAAGTCCAAAATGGGGTTGTCCCTGCCCTTTAAGACTTTAAATTCTTTGGCAGTTGAGGGATGTGATGATGGGTACTCCATGGTCCATTGGCACTGGACTATTTGCTGTTCCTCAAACACTACTAACCATTTCCCAGCCCTGTGCATTTTTACCAGCTGTTCCCTATTCCTGAAATGCTCTCCCACCTTATCTCCACCTCCTGGCTTCTTTCAAGTCTCAGCTCAATCCTACCTTCTTCAAGAGAGCTTTGCTAGCTTGCATTAATACAAATGCCTTTCCTCTGGGATCATCTTTAATCGATCCATCTGTATCTTGTTTGCACACCGTTGTTCATGTGTCATCTTCCCTGCCGGACAATGAGCTCCTTGAGAGCAGGGGCTGTTTTCACCTTTTTGTGTGTCTGAACCTAGCACTGATTACTGTGCCTGGGACATAGTTTTTGTTATTTGGTAATTTTCAGTTGTGTCTGACTTTTCATGACCCCATTTGGAATTTTCTTGGCAAAGATACTGGAGTGGTTTGCCATTTCCTTCTCCAACTCATTTTACAGATGAGGAAACCAAGGCAGATAGAGTTAAGTGACCCAGCTAGTAAGTGTCTGACACTGCATTTGAACTCAGGTCTTCTTGACTCCAGGCCCAGTGCTTTGTTCACAGAGCTACTGGCTGCCTCTATATAAATATTAGCTACTATTATAACAATCACTTTCTTCTTTAGTTTCTGTAGAGAGAATCAGCGATTTACATTGTGGTTAATACTGACTTTTTGTTTGTCATTTCATTCACATCTGACTCTTTGTGACTTTTGCAGTTTTCTCGGCAAAGATACTTTTCCTTTTCCAGCTCATTTTACAGATGAAGAAACTGAGGCAGACAGGGTTAAGTGACTTGTACGGGGGTCACACAACTAGCAAGTATCTGAAGTCACATTTGAAGGTTTGAGGTCAGGTATTCCTGACTCCAGGCAAGGTGCTCTATCCACTACATCGCCTAGCTATTCAGCTAACTTGTTGACTTCACTTGAATATAGTACAAACACTCAGGAAAGATCATACATTGTTTCAGGATCTGAGTGATAATTTTATTGGCAAATGCAGTGGTGATGGTCAGCAAAGGCTAAAGAATTCTGAGCTGTCTATTTGTAACAGGCCAGACAGCCTCAATGTGGGGGCGAGGTGGCGGGGGCAGCGGGAGAGCCCAGAGCAGGCCTGTCATAGTCAGCTTGTCCCTTCTTCTGCCTGCTGAGTTTGCTTACCTACCTTCTTGGCCGCCTACTGCAATGGAACGTCCCTGATCTTGGAGTCAGAAGAACTGAGTTCAGCTGCCCATTCTGTCTTGTTGGCTGTAGCAAAAGCAGGTCACTTGACCCTACTGAAATTTTTCTTCCCTCCCACCCCATGTAAAATGAGAATAGTGACAGTGCAGAAAAGTGAAAAGGATTCTTGATAAAAGCACTGTACAGAAGGAAACGTGAAGTAGGCTCATAGTCTTTGCCTTCATGGTCTCAAATCTGTGCTAGGCTTCTTCCTGTATTCCTCTCCTAACTTCTAAGTTACTGTGTTTCCTATCAGGTAAGACCTGTATGTAACATTGGAATCTTGACAGGGAAGCAGAAGGGTTAGGCACAGCCTAAAGCAGAATTCTTACCCAAGAGTCTGTGAACTTGTTTTAAAAAATATATATATTCAGAACAACCCGGAAAGATTTATGTGAACCGATGCTGAGTGGAATGAGCAGAACCAGGAGAACGTCGTACACAGTAACAGCCACAGTGTGCGAGGACTGTTTCTGATAGACTTAGCCTTTCACAGGAATGCAAGGACCTAAAACATTTCCAAAGCACTCATGATGTGAAATGCCACTCACATTCAGAGAAAGAACTATAAAGTCAGAACGTAGAATGAAGCAGACTATTTTCACTTTTGTTATATTTTGTTTTGTTTTTTCTCATGGTTTCTCCCATTCGTTTTAATTCTTCTATGCACCATGACTAATGTGAAAATGTGTTTAATAAGAATGTATGTATAGAATCCATATAAGATTATATGCCATCATGGGGGAAAGGAGGAAGGAGGGGGAGAAAATTTAAAATTTATGGAAGTGACTGCTGGAAACTGAAAACAAACAAAAAATTAAAATATATACACATAAATTATAAATATATAAATAGAATATATATATTCTATATTGCTTTAAGGTTTGCAAAGCTCTTTACATATATTATCACAACCACCCTATGAGGTAGGAGCTATTATTACCCACATTTTACAAATGTGCATATTGAGGCAGACAGAAGTTAAATGATTTGCCCAGAGTTACATAGCTAAGGAAGAATCTGAGGCCAGATTTAAACTCAGGGTTTTCTGATTCCAAGTCCTGACTCTAGCACTGGCCACCTAGCTGTCATTATTCTGAGAAGGGGTCTGTGACACCAAAAGTGTGGAAGAACCTCTGGCCTCAAGGTCCAAACAGTGTTTTCCTGAGTGCTAGTAACTGAAATAAGATTGCTTGATTCCTGAGGGAATGAGCCATTTTCAATCCATCCCCTGACTGTTTCTGACTCAGTTGTTTGAATCTTTTCTTTCCCCTCAGTTTCAGCTATGTCTAGGCTTAATTATACTTCTCTTTTATTTTCCTGCCTCCTCATCCCACCCTATTGGGCTTCTCCCCCTCCCTGAGTACATCATAATGTCAGGGCTAGAGAACTGGTGTCAAGGTTGGGAAGACCTAGGTTCCATCCTGCCTCTGACTTGTATGAGCTGCGTTTTTGTGACTCTCTCCCTTGAGCAAGAGAGAGAGAGAGACAGATGGTCAGAGGCTGCTTTGGGAACGTCTTCTTGGGGTGGAGAATGGATTAGAGAGAGAAGAGATGAGGCTATAAGACCAATTAGGAAAGCCAATGACCAGAGGAACTTTCCTTCTGTAGCCAATGAGTTGGCTTGTCATTCCCATTCCCTCCTGTCCCCCCTTTCCCTAAATCTCTTACAACCTAGGAGCCAGCCCTATTCCCCCATAAGGCAACTGGGGCTAGGTCAAGGAGAGTCCAAAACCTAGGGCCATGATGTAGTATAAAATCTTTCCAAGTAGTTTTGCGCTGGGAAGCTCACTCCTGGTCTGTTGGCTAGGCTTCTGTCCATGAGATCATTAATTAGTCATGGTGGGTCTGCTCCTCTTGAGGAATACCCATAGAAAAGATGCCTGACTTTAGGTTAGATTCCTTAGAACCTCCTTTGAAGGGTTAATTCACCATGAAAGCCCTATAATCAAACCATAGATGGAAGTTACTGGGAGAGAGATTTCTGTTCAGGATAAGAAAGTGTTTCCTAGAAGTTAGAACTAACTGATAATGAACTGGGATGCCTTGTGAGGTAGTGAGTTCCCTGTCATTGCAGGAAAGCTCCTGCAGTGAGTTCAGGGAAAGGCTGATGACCACTTATTGGGAATGCCACAGAGGAAGTTTATGCTTCAGGTAGGGATTCTTTGCCAAAGAGCCTTTCTAGATCACCACAGTTTGTCCATTCCTAGAATAGACCTCCAGGGGAAGCACCAAGTTATCTGAACCCAACCCAGGCTGGAAATATTTACTCTGGGCTTGCCCTGGGGTGGAGTAAGACCTAAAACTAGCCGGAGTGCCTGTGGCACCATTCTAGATGACGGAGTTCCTCCTTGTAGCTGGTTGGTTGAATGCCCGGGTATTCTGATATACCCTGGGGACTTTCAAAATATCCTGTAACCCAAAACATGGACTAGTTAGCTACATATAGCAATTCTCTCCTCTATTTGGGTATAAATTCTAAGCAGAGAGTGGTAGGAAGTGATTTTTTTTTTTTAAACTAGACCTATGCATAAGGAACTGTGAGTAAATTCTTTCTAACCAGTGCAAATTGGCTCGGCAAATTATTATCTTAGAGATAATGCCAAGGTCCCTGAGAAGATAAATAACTAATCTGGGGCCATACAAACAATATATTTCAGCTGCGGGACTTGAACTCATGTGTTCCTGACTCCAACGACAACCTTCTGTGCATTACATCACTGTACCTCTCAAACAGGAGGATCTACGAATCCATCAACAAACATTTATTCAGTACCCTTAGGTACCAGGCACTGTATGAGATACAAAGACAAAAATGAAAAAGTCCCTGCCCTCAACGGGCATTCTGCTAGAAGGAGGTGACCCAGCAAATACATAGATATAGTACAATGAAAACGGATGCAGGAAAGTGCCCCAGAATTGAGGAGGGTATGAGGGGCTGTTTTTTTTTATAGGAGGAGATATGTGAATAGAGGTTTGAACTTGTGAGAAGCAGAGAGATGAGGAAGAGATTGAATGTAGGGAGAAGCCTCCAGATAAGTACTCTACCCGAGAGGCTGTACCGAAGTGCTGACTGTATGAGCAGAGGGAAGGGGATGGATATCAGCGATGTTCTGAGGAAGGTATGAAAAGACTTGACAAATGCCTAGATGTGGAAGGATAGGAAAAGGGAAAGGAAAGGATGCCTTGGAAGGTACACACCTGACTGAATGAATGAGAATATCCTCAGCAGAGAGAACTCCAGACCCTCAGCTGAAATAATAATTAATAAGGTAGCAATAGCGTGACACTTATACCTACCTACCTTACAGGATCTTTTGAGGAAAGTACGTTGTAAAGTGTGAGGTACCAAATGAAGGCAATTTACTGTTGTGACTATCACTGATTTTGATGTTCTTATTAAGTGAAGAGAAGCCCTCTGTAAAAACAAAACCAGAGAAGCATGACCAGGTAGGTATGTGAGTTAATTGGCATAGTGATAGCAAATTGTCCTTGGAGTCAGGAAGGCCTAGATTCCAGCCCAATTTCTGACACATTCTGGCTATGTGACCCTGGGCAAGTCACTTAACCTCTTAGCTTAGATTTTATCTTAGATTTTAAGAATAGAGACAATGCTAACCTATTTGAGGGAAGGAATTGCTTAGAACAGTGAAAGCAAGGATCTGCTTGACAAAATCAAAATGAAATCTAAAAAAATTAACCAAAACTTGTAATAAAAAATCCGAATTGGGAATTTCCAGTGCAGATATTCTTAATAATGTTTGTTATTAGTATTAATAATACTCTTAGGCTCTTTCAGCTGAGGGGGAGAAAACACCTAACACCTACAGTGATTTCCTGCTGGACAAGAGGAAGAGAGGGGGAAGGAAGGCTCTTTATAAATCTTACTTTCTTGTGAAAAATCCTTATTTTACTTAGTTCTAGTATGTTACTTCTACAGTTTTCTCTTGTTGCCTTTTTACAACCATAGTTGCAGATGAAGGAAATGCCAATTAAACAATTTCCTTCTAAACTGAACGAGATCTTCATGTTACCTTGTTCAACTTTCTTATTTTAAATATTGCTTTATTGAGACCCAGAATTAAATGAGCTAAGTGACTTGTCTGTGGAAATGGAGCCAGACCCATAACCCAGGCTAATGTTCTTTCCAACCCAGCAAACTGTCTATTAATACAAAAATTCAGTGTATTGAATGAATGGCGTACAACATATGGGCTTGCCAAAGTATTTGGTCCTTAAGATAATAAGAAAACCAAAAGAAGAAAAACTGGGAAATAATGAGAAGAATTTGGGTATTCTTTGGAGTCTTCATCCATGGAACTCATCTTTCTTTTCTGTTCAGTTTATTTTAAAAGATGAATGATGCAGTCAGTATTTATTGAGCTCTTACTAAGTAACAATCCCTACCTGCCAGATGCATGTCACTAATGGAGGAGACAAGGTTATATGAAAATGCACACGGCATAATTATAAAGTGAATAAAAACAAATATATACAAAGTAGTCAATTACAAGGTAGTTTGGGAAGGGACTAACAAGGGGGATCAGGGAAGGCTTCCTAAAGAAAGAAGGCACTTGAATGGTGTTTTAAAGGAAGACAAGAATTCTCTGAGGTATGAGGAGGAAGTACATTTCAGACATGTGGGATGGAAGTGGGAGATCAAATGTTTGTGTGGAGGAACAAAGAGAAGGCTCTTCTGGCCGGATTGCAGAGAGGAAGGAGAGCTATGTCCAATGAGGCTAAAAAGATAGCTTAGAGCCAGGTTGTGTGGGGCTTTGAGAGATAAACAGAGAAGTTTCTATTTTATTCTAGAATAAGAATAGAAAAGAAAGTCCTTGAAGTTAATTAAGCAGGGGAGTGGCAAGGACAGAACTACACTTACAGAACTGCACTTTGGTAGTGTGTAGACTGGACTGCAAGCAGGGAGAGAGGCTTAGGCTGGGTACCAATTATAAGAATGTTGATATAATCTAGGTGACAGGTGATGAGGGTCTGAAATAAGAGGGTGTGAGTCACAGAGAGGTCATGAAGGTATAAAAGATCTGTGGGATGAGGGAGCGTGAGCAGTAGCAGAAAATGCCAATGTTGTGAATCTGAAAAATCGGAAGGACGGTGATGCTTTAGACAGAAATAGAAAAGTTTGGGAAGAAGGGAGGGTTTAAGGGAAAAGAAAATGAGCTCACTTTTTGACATGTTGAGTTGAAGATGGCTCCGAGACATCCAGCTTGCAATGACCAGTAGGTAATTGGTGATGTGGGACTGATGCTCAGGGGAAATTCTGGGGAGGGATGGATAGATCTGCATAGAGAAGATGTTTGAGCCCATGGGAGAGAACCTTGGGGAACATTAACAGTTTAGTGAGATGATGGATGCTAGATTATTCAGTGAAGAAAAATGAGAAATAGTAGTCAGTCAGGAAGACAGTTAAGCAAGAGGGAGTAGTTTCATGGAAGTACAGAAGAGAGTGGTTGAATGCAGCAGCTAGTTCCAGGAGGATTAAGACTGAGAAAAGTCACAGTCGGTAACTGTGATAACTTTTCCATGGAACATGATTCAGGAACAGAGTAGAGATATGGAATGATAGCTCAAAGTAATTTTGAGGTCTAGTGAAGGATTTTTAAGGATTGGGGAGACTTGAGAATGTTTGAAGGGAAAAGCTGAACATTAGAGAGGTGGAGGAGAATTAGGATTTGATCTGTTGGAGAAGACAGGAGGAGTAGGGGTCAAGTGCTACTTCGTTATCAGATACTGAGGGAAAGGAGGACAGAGTAGGAGGCAAAAAGAATGAGGATTTCCTTTTCCAAAAAGAATTTCCACTTTCTTGGAAATAGTTGGACTGATGTTGGTAAACAAAAATCTGTATATACAGCAAAAAGAGAAATGAAATAATTAGAAATGTATTTGTTTTCTGACAAGTTTATGAGATGAATTCCATGTAAAATTTGGAAAATGATCTGTCTCTTAAATGAAGTAATTTTATGCTTAAATACACACAAATATATATATATATATATATATGTATGTATATATAAAACTGATATATATATACACATACATATATGTATATAATTGTTAGGCAGCTCAATTCAGATTTGCTTCCTTTCAAATGAGAAAAAAATTCCTTTTTAAGAAAAGTGCATGTAAACATAGAGGAGTTTTATTTTCAGTTGCTAGAAATGGTTTCAAATGACATTTTGCCACATCCATGCCAATCTTGGAAGGGACTCAGAAGTAGTGCTCACTGCTACTTGTGTGTGCCTCATTTGGAGGCATATGGAAATCTAGGTTTGTAAAAACATATGATAATTAAAATGATTTATAAGAACACTCCCTACAGATTGTTAAATATTATTAAATATCAAATTCTATATTCTTTCAAGTTAAAAAATTCAATTTTAATGAAACTTTTCAGTTCTACCACCTATGTATGGTGTGTGATTTTGTGCAAGTCACTTTCCCCCCATATTAAACTTTAATTTCCTCATCTGTAAAATTGGTGGGGGTGTGGAGGGAGCAGGAGGTGGGTTAAGTGATCTCTAAGTCACAGCTAGAATGACCTCTTTGAATGCCTAGTTGACTTCAAAGCCCAGCTGAAATATCACCTCTATGGGAAACCTTTTCTGATTCCCCCCGATTACCTTATGTTTTACTTCACACATATTATCTCTCTCTCTCTCTCTCTCTCTCTCTCTCTATCTATCTATCTATCTATCTCTATCTATCTATATTTATTACAGGTGTCCCCAAAGTTCTAGTACAGTTTAAAATTGTTTGTTTGGTTTTTTTTAAAATACATTAACGGCTATGTGATTATGTTAAGGATGAAGTATGCCTTTGGTCTGAATAATGGTAATAATAATTCTTAAACGTTAATGGCTTAAAATTGCACTGAGTTTTGGGACATTCTGAATATGTACATATCTCCCCTGATAGAATTTAAGCTACTTGAAGACTGGGAGTGTTTCAGCTTTGGGTTTCTGTCATCAGTACCTGGTATGATCCCTGGGACACAGCAGGCACTTAATAAATCCTTCAGATTGCCATTTTCTGTTTCTGTGGTGACAGCTACCACAAGGTGAAATACCTCGATTATTTCACCTCTAATATGAATATGGTAGTTTCCCTGTTAATGTTATTCTTGAATTGGTTGTGTAATTATGTTAAGGATGCAGTATACATTTGGTTCTAAAAAAATGATAATTAATATTTTCAAAATGATTTACAAATTTTATCCTCACAACTACTCTAGAAGGTAGGTGTTATAATCATTCCCATTTTACAGATGAGGAAACTGAGGCAGACAACAGTTAAGTGACAGCCAAGTTTATACAGCTGATAATGCCTAAGACTGGATTTGAACTCACATCTTTCTGACTCCAGGCCTAGGTGGAATATTAGAACAGACCAGTTAGGACCTTTAACTACATGCATACATACCTGACAGTCCCTAAGCCTGCACTCCACTCTTATAGATAGGACCTAATGTCACAAAGCTTTGAATTATTGTGATAATAAAAATAGTTCATATTTATATAAAACAGTATGGTTTGCATCTTTCTTTCAAAAAGCCTTAGAGGGTTAAATATTATCCTTTCATATATATATAAAAGGATAATATTTAACCCTATATAGACATATACATACATATATATCTATATACTGAGACTCAGAGAGGTTGCATTGTTTGCTTATGGTCATACAGCTAGTAAGCACCCAAACTGACGCTGGAAACCAGGTCTTCTGACTAAGACCATTGCTTTTTCCACTACTCCATGTTAATTGACTTTGATCTGAACCCAGGACACACAATAGAGGCTTGATAAATGGCTGCTGATTGACCGCCAAGAGAGTCTTTGTTTTGAACGTTTTACTCAACAATCCATGGGTTCTTACATGGACCTGGAAGGAAGACTATTTAGTCCAGTGCCTTCATTTCATGCCTGACCAAACTTCAGCCCAAGGAGATTAGTGACCTATCCAAGGTCACATAGGTAATCAATGCCAAGGGTGGAATTTGAATCTGTATCTTGTGACTCTTTCTACTACTATTTGTGCCAAAGTAAATGGCTAAAATGTTGAACTTTATTACAATGACCAATAGAATCAACCTTTTAGGGAAGCTTTTATAAATCAACATTTGGGGGGTACTTAATAATTTTAAAGAAATAAGATGTATTTTAAAAACTAACACTGGTTTTTTTTTTAATATATATTTTATAGGAGCAAGGCAGAAGGACTCTCCTCATTCAATCTGGAAACTCTCCTTGCAGCAGTACTAAGAATTCATCTCTAAAACAGCTTCTACTTTTTTTCCCTCATTTTTTGCTCCATACAAACCAAGTGTGTAAGTTTCTTGTTTTCCAAGCAATAAGCATCATTGTAGTTTTACGAAGCAAGTTGAATTAACACTAAACCTTTTTTTTCTGTAAAATTGTTTCTTTTTATATTGAATGCAGAATATAAGCTTCATATTTGTCCCGAGGTAAAAATCCTTGAATTGTTCACAGGGTTCAATTAAAACTTGTTATATGAAAGGTGCTACTCCTGCCCCGGGACTTATGAAAGAACTCAGCCAATCAGACAAAATATCCTTTTGGATCAGAGGAGCATTGTTACTTGTACTTGGAATCTTGTGGGATTCTCTAGTGGAGTCAGAACACATCTGGATTTCAGATGCGATAAGGAAGTCCTTTGGATAGCACTGCTAGAATGCATATTACTCTCTAGTTTTTGTTTCATGAGTTATTTGAAAGGATTTGGTATGATCTCAAAAGTGATTATGAAAAGAAATAAGGGTTTTATTTTTCTCCTTTGTACTGTGCCAGGTTGAACGTATTAGAAAGTCAATGAGTGAATTTGAAATTAAGTTCTCTGTCCCATAAGGGGGCATTTTTTCTTTCAGAATGTAGGTTTTTGATACAAGTTTGTGAGTCTGGGTTGTTTTGGTTTTTTTTTTCCCCTTCTGGTTTTAATGATTCCCTTGATAGCTGCTTGCTTTTCTGGTACACTGAACAGAAGAAAGCTTGGGGGAACAGAATGAGATGTTACTAGGAGGTTGGGTGGATCTGATTGACTGTGGCCAGTCTACATGGTGGCAAAAATGGCAGAAGAGTCCAGCTCCTGACATTGGCAAGACTGCTTTTCTGAACAGCATTATTAGACCTACTGAATCTTTCCATTACATCTGATGTTGCTTTGGTTGTATAGGACACTCCTTAGTCATTTCATTACTCTGAGGGAAATTTAAGGAAGACTATACTACAAATCTTGAACAGTTAAAATGAGAAGATGGATTGCTTGCCCTTTCTGAGATAGTATTAAATACCTTATTGAGAAAAAAAATGAATTTATATACTTTCTAATCTGATTCCCAAATACATATTCCCATAAATTTCTTCCAAGGAATTTCTTTTTGTTCTGGTTTGTTCAAAATAAAAAAAAAAACCTGGTGA
This sequence comes from Bettongia penicillata ogilbyi, assembly GCA_023548195.1. Taxonomy (NCBI): domain Eukaryota; kingdom Metazoa; phylum Chordata; class Mammalia; order Diprotodontia; family Potoroidae; genus Bettongia; species Bettongia penicillata. The sequence continues at coordinate 1,228,742 of JAJHZJ010000288.1, read as the reverse complement.
TTTAAAATATTACCCTTGACTTGAGAATATGATCCAGCAATATTGTTTTCTCTTTAGAATTGCTTCTGAGAACTTTTTTTTTTTTTGGCATAGCATACAACATCATGTGACTCATGGCCACTGGTCTTTTCTCACTATGGTCACACCTCTTATCTGTTAGACCTGCTAATCATTAGTGAAAAAGATCCCACTGTGCAAACGTAGGGGCTCCCTTGAGAGAGCCTAATCTAGAAACAAGCTCCACTGAGCTTGGGAGAAGTGGGAGCCAACTCTCCTTGGCTGAGAATCTGACTATCAGAGAAGCAAGCTTTAGAATGTGGTTGTGGCTTGCTCTCAGGAGTCCTCTGGGAATACAGTTGGGATACGTTAGGGCCTAAAGGCCTCTGGGCCTTTTTTTGTCTTTTGCCGTAAGTCCTGTCTGAAAGCATCATTAATTCTGTCATGCTGAGCTACGCCTGCTCTTATGTGACTTAGACCTCTTGCTGATGGCAGTGACTGGCTCTGAGGTCATAAGTGACTTGCTCAGGTGAGTCACTTCACTATATCCAGACCCTTCTTCTCATGAAACGTTAGTGGGGGAGGTGCTAAGGATTCAGAGCTGGCTCATTATTTGCTAGAGACCTAATGGGAGAAAAAACTAAGTTCAGTAGGAAAGGTCACAATGCCAGCTTTGGAGAATGTGTTAAAGACTTTATAGGATCACAGATTTAATATGGGAAGGGATAGCTAGTCCATCTCCTGCATTTTACAGATAAAGAAAGTGATGCTCACCTAGACTGATTTAATCTCTCATCTAGGGTCATATAGAAGGTAAATGTCAGAGGAAGAATTTTAAACCTGGTCTGCCAAGCTCTGAGTTCCTTTCTCTATTCCCCATTGAATTTCCTAGGAAAAGAAAAATATTCCTGAGAGCACAGAAGAATATTAACACTAGAAGGGACTGTGGAGTCTTATATTATCCAATTCCATCCACCAAGATGGAAACTGCAGTCCAAAGAAGTCACGAGTGATTTGCCCACCATTGCCCAGGTCACTGGTAAAGAATCTTAAGTCCCTGGGAACAGAGAGATATGGCCTTCAGTGAGACTAACAACCTCAGAAACTCTTCATGGCACATTTAAGCCTTAACTCCTCACGTAGGGAGAGGTTTGAATTCTGTAGGAAATGAGAATATAAGAAATATTGCTTCTTGCTTTTTGATCCAGACATATACCAGGTGCTTGAGCTATCTCACTTTATTGAGTTCTATAGGATATAGAATAAGACAGATAATAAGAGGCAAAATGATGAAAATAGATCCACTGGCCTCTGAAATTAATTTTACACCAGCTATTATTAATTCCAGTGCTCTGATTTTAATAAAATAAATGCCTTATACCAGAGTTGCTACACAATTCTCTACCTCAAGTCAGAGGGTGGGAGAGAGTATTTTTTTGCAAATTAAATATAAAGCTATTCCTGATGTTGTATTACTTTGTCATTTCTTGAGGTTGCATTAAATATTGATGGACAAGAAGCCCTATCCATTAATTGGAATTTACTTTCCTTTCTTTATGTTGAATAAAATAAGACTGTGTAAGACTTTCTGACACCAGACCTGGTTAACTCTAGGGCAGTTATTAAACATCAATCTTCCATTGTGTAAACTTTCTTTAATTCTCAGTCATTTCCAAAGAATGCTAGGACCTAATCCAGCCCTTTCATGCTTTAGATGGGGAAACTGAGGCACAGAGAGATTCCTACAGTGTCAATCTGGGATCAGAACCTAGGGCTTTTCCATTACTCCGTGTTTACACATAACTTGGAGTTTTCCACAGAGTGTGTGTACTATTTGACCTACGCTTTCTTTATTTTGATATACTTTCTTTTCCTGTTGGCAAAATGGCCAGGCTTCAATCAGCCCCATTTTAAAGGGTTCTGGTTGGCCTAGCTCATTTGCTAACAGCACTTCCAAAGAAGAATCATTTCTTCCCCTCACCAGAGTAGAACCCCTCTCTTCCCTGTCTTAGTAGAGAGTTTCATTAGTTGCTGTGGCCAAAACAAAAAAAAATCACCCTATAGTTATTTCTTTGGTGAGAAGTATCTCCATCCTTAGCTAGGCTGGTAAATAGATAACAGGCCCTTTGGTAGGGCCTGTATTCGAAGCCTTCTCTACTTATTAGGACCTGCTATTAGGAGTTTCTTGAGGGAAAGGGGCTATTTCGTTTTTTAATTTGTTTCCCAAATCCCTAGTACAGTACCTGGCACCTAGTAGCCACTTACTAATGCTTGTTGATTGGGAGACCAATTGATGATGAGTTGATTTGCCAGAGCTTGCCCTCTGCTGATCTAGCCTTTGGAAACCAAGGGTCACCCCCACCAAGGTACGCCCACTCAAGAGCAACACTTTGGTCATGGTCACTGCCAATGTAAAATTTTAATTCACCAGAATATATATTTTTCCCCCAGGTCCACACTTCAGGATGAAATATATTATAGACACTTGTGGGCATGACTGTGCAGATAGGAAGAAAAGAGCAAACCACACACTGGTATATTTATTCCAACTCTCAGATGTCCAAGTTAGCTCTCATGAAAAATTCACTCCTCTGTGACCAGAAATTGGTACTCTGTACTTCCTTTTTCTTACTCTCAGATTTTGATTTCTTTCATCAATCCCTTATAGAACAAAAGGATATTTCTTAGATGTCTTCAGATTTGGTAGAAATAAAAGACTATGCTTAACTGAAAGTTTTTGGTACCAGGAATTATGTTTTGGACTTTAGGAAATACTGATATCTAAGTAGCCTAATTGTGATCATTTCAGAAAAACCTACTTGTGCCTAGCAAAAAACAAAAACAAAAACAAAAAAAACCAACATTAGGATCCTCGCATCTGCATTTGAAAATACCATAGCATACTTTTTTCTATTTGGTGCTCAAGGAGGAGTCTCTTATTACAGTTTACAAGGTAGAGGTATGCACATAAACACTCTCAGGTTTGCAGTTTGGCCAAATGTACTTGAAAAACAAACCAATAAGTAAACCAAATGCCAAACCCCATACTGAGGTGCCCTAATTTTCAATAGCACTGCTGAGAAAAACGATATATATATATATATGTATCTGTCACTTGTCCTTGTTTTGTGAAACTGCCTATAAACATGAAGTGACTAAAACAAGGTTTCTTGATAACTTCATTTCTTAGGGAGATCTGATAGCATCCCCAAATGTATGCTGTTTAGTTTCTGGTATTTTGAAGGAGATTGCTAAGTGGTACAGATAATGGCAATGAGTCAGTATCTTAGATTTGAGTCGAATAGGAAAGGTTTAAGAGTCGTAGGGGTCCTTCCCATCTTTAGACACTTGTGATTGTGGGGTCTAGGACAGAGTTTTGAGATCGAACAATTCTCAGGAATATCAGAGGTCACAAGCTGCTTGAATTTTGTTTTTATATAGCAGCCATGGTGTAATATGAGAGGTACCCATAATGGTGCAAGATCTGATAAGCTTTCATGTGTGTGCTATTTTTTCCTTTTCTCCTGCATCTCCTTTGCTAAGTGGGCTAAATGTCCTAAGAATATTTTCAGGGCTTGTAACCATGCTCTGATAGGTGATTCTTTCTTCCCTCCTTTGAGGAGATCGGTGCCAATATTTCTTTGGCTCAGCTTGTGCCCTTATGGCTAAAACAGAATGTGAGAATTGTGGAAGTTACATACAATGAGAGCAATGCAGATGGCATGACAGGAGAAACCAAGGCATTGGCTATTGGTACGTGGTTCCTCTGGTGATTGGGGAAAAATGAGGAAAATGGAAAGAATTTGAACATGTAATCCTGCTTTCAGCACAGCCATGGAGAGCTCCTTCCTTGCTGAAAGCTGGTGTGATCAGATCATGGTCTGCAGTGAGCTTGGGACAGAAGGACTTCAGGTCCAGTCTGCAAATTGCACGAATGGTGTGTTGCACATGGAGGAAACTACTTTAGGAAAGGATTGTGTGGGAATAAACTACTTACCTTTAATTACCAACACTTGAGATTGGTTGTGGTACCATTTGTACTGTGTTGTTTTGTGAATGTTCTCAATGAATTTTAAAAAAATGTATTTTTCAATAAAATAAACTGCAAAGAAATGTATTTTAGGTCTTTATTTCAAATCCCAATACATATCTGTTATAATTTCATTTCTTTACTTTGGAAAAACTTCTAAACACATTTACAAATAGTAAACTTGCAATCTTTCCAAAGAACCTTTCAAGTAGTATTGCCAACCTAGGAAAAAAATATATTGCTTTAAGGTTTGCATAGTACTATATATATCTATATATCTATCTATATATATATATATATATGTATGTATGTATATTTAATTTGATCCTTACAGCAGCCCTGTGAGGCAGGTACTACTATTATCTCTATTTTACAGATGAGGAAACTGAGGCAGACAGAGGGTAAATGACTTGCCCACGGTGATATAGTTAGTAAGAGTTTAAGGCTAAATTTGAACTCAGGTTTTCCTGACTCCAAGTCCAGTGCTCTATTCAATGTACCATTTAGCTGCCTTTTGTTATTAATATTGCTAGGTTAAGTTATCTGTACCTACTACTACTAATTGATATGATGATGGTGATGTTCAGTGGGATGTGCACTGGATTCAGAAGCAAAAGATCTGAGTTCAAATTTTAGTCCTGCTACTTGCTACCTTTGGGCAACGCACCTTTCTCAACCCCAGCTTTCTCATCTGAAAGAAGGGGTGGAACTAGATGCCTCTAGGGTCCTTTCTGGCTCTGGATGTGGGATCTTCACTCTCATTGATGTTGGACTTGATAGTTTACAATGACCTTTATATATATTATTTTTATGGATTTTCCCAATCATCTTATGAGAGAGGTAACCAAAGTAGTATTATTCTCATTTCACAGCTGAGGAGACTGAGATAGAGGATTGAAGTGACTTGTCCAAATGGTGACAATAACATGATCAAAAATCATTTGACCTGGAGCCTTTGCCATAAAAAAACAAGAGAGCTGCTGGTCGGGAAAAAGAAAACATGGACTGTTGTTAATAGTGTAATGGATTTTTCTGAAGATGTGGTGGAGTTAAATGGGATTCAGGGGTCATGGAAATCAAAACTCAGCAATGTCTAAGTCCACTGTTTACAGGTTAGAAATAAGACAAGTAGAGTGACTTGTCCAGGGAAGGGAGTCACAGTCAGAGCTGGGATTTGAACCCCAGTTGCTGTAACTCAGGGGCAGGATTCTGTCACCCCTTTTCCCCTCTACTAGGGTCTGCTGAACTGAGAAGCTGCAAAGAAATCTTAGGCCCAAGAAGCACTTCCTCTTCCATGAGACATCCTGGCTTATGTCCCTCTCAGGCTCTAGGGGCCCTGAAGTCCTCCCTCTAGGCTTACAGGGTAAATTATCACTCACTATTTCCTCCTTCCTTCCTTCCTTCCTTCCTTCCTTCCTTCCTTCCTTCCTTCCTTCCTTCCTTCCTTCCTTCCTTCCTTCCTCCCTCCCTCCCTCCTTTCCTTCCTTCCTTCCTTCCTTCCTTCCTTCCTTCCTTCCTTCCTTCCTTCCTTCCTTCCTTCCTTCCTCCCTCCCTCCCTCCCTCCCTTCCTTCCTTCCTTCCTTCCTTCCTTCCTTCCTTCCTTCCTTCCTTCCTTCCTTCCTTCCTTCCTTCCTTCCTTCCTTCCTTTCTCTTTTCCTTTCTCTCTTTTCTTCACTCCTTAGCATTTAATTTCTCTTCCCCTCACCTTCCCCACCACACTTTAACACAGGGACTGTGGGTAAGTTTCTTGCTGACTCCTTTCCTTGGCATTCTTCTTCTTCATATGACATGGCTTCAAGACCTTTCACCATCTAGGTCAATTTTCACTCTGCTCTCTGGACTGCATTCAGACCTCCGTATTTTTGCTTTTGAATTTGATATATGTCATAAAATCAGTGTCTGTCAACACAGATATCCATGGCCAAATATTACATATTATTTTCCATGGGTTGCTTTTTCAAATGTTTGCGTAAGCTTAGTGATAACGTGGAAAGAACATTGATTCTGACATCAGAGGATATGGAGTTGAAACTTGTCTCTGATGCTTACCATCTGTGGGAAATTGTGCAAGTGAATCCATCTCTTTGGGACTTAGTTTTCTACCTTGTAAAATGAGAAGCTTGCTCTTCTAACTCTGAATCTCTGATCCATAATCCAAAACTCTGAAATTTCCCTGTTTGATCTCAATTTCTCTAGCTTCCTATCCTTCTGTTTTTCTCTATGCCTCAGTTGGTACACATTTTAATATGAGCCTATATATACAGATCTTTTTGCATCTGAAATAAATATTTTTGGCATTCAGAGGTGTTTGTGACATTTAATATCAGAAATCTAAATCCAAGTCAATTGACTGAGATGCTATAGTTGATACTAGATATCCCCTCTAGAGCATCCAAAAGTGGATGGTGGCCATTAGTAGAAGCCAGGTACTTTGAATGAAGAGAACTACTTCTACTTTAGTTTTTTTTTTATTTTTAAAATAAATATTAAGCACCTACTATGTGCCAGGCACTAAATGCTAGTGATAAAAAAGAAGGCAAAGGACAGTCCCTGCCTTCGAGGAGCTAACCATCTAGACAGACAGACAAAGCAAACTATATACAGGAGAAAAGGAAATAATTAACAGAGGGAAGATATTGAAATGAAGAGGGCTTGAGGAAGGCTTATGGTAGGAGGTGGGATTTTAGTTGGGACTTCAAGGTAGCCAGGAAGGTCAATGGTCAGAGTGGAGGAGGGAGAGCATGTCAGGCATGAGGGATAGCCAAAAGGAATGGCCAGAGCCAAAAGATGGAGGGTCTTGTTTGTGGAAAAGCCCAGAGGACAATGTCACTGGAATCGAAGAGTAAGCATTGGGAAGTAAGAGAAGACTGTAAATGTAGGAGGGGGCTAGGTTATGAGGGGTTTAGATGCCAAACAGGATTTAACTTCTGCTCCTGGAGGCAATAGGGAGCCACTGAGTAGGAACCCTGAGTCATTGAGGTGGGAATCTTCACTGCTTAGTTAACATCTGAGGAGACCTACTTGCAGTTTTTCCATTGGGACACCCCAGCCTCCACAGGACCTACCTCAATCATAGCTCTGCAATAAGGCAGATCTTGTTTACTCTCACATAATTCAGTTCCCTTGAGGAAATACACCATTATATTACTTGCCATTTAAAAGTTTTAAATTGAGGGAGGACAAAAGAGAGTGACAATAGCTGTGGGATGAGAATCTTGCCACAGTTTTGTATTACTCCTAAATCATCACATCCTACTACCATTTATGGCAAACCCCTGTGCTATGGTTATTTACTGTATTATCAACTACAGCAGCTGCAGTTGCCAGAGGGCTGCATGTTAAACCTTGGCCAGAATGTCAATCAGCTCATGCGGCTCTTTATTCATATTGCCCTGTTCATGGAAGTTCACAGGAGCCTTCCTGCAAAGTTATAATTAGGACTTAAAAACCTCATAAGCAAAACTAAAAAAAATTGTAGGAGGAAAAAATTATGGTACAGACTCATTAAAGTTCCCACCTAGAATTCTTCCTTTGAGTTTGTAGAAGAAAAAAAGCCAGTGTGATAGACTTTTAATTAAAAAAACAAGCAAAAAACCAACATCAGAGTAGTTTATTGTCACTAAATGAACTTGTGTATATGGGGATTATAGTCTAGAAACAACTGACACATAGAAAATTGGAACTTGGGGTTTCTGGGTTTGAACTTTCTATTTTTGATTTCAAGGTCTGTTAGTCAGTCTACAACCCTCCTATTGTGAGCAAACAACACTGGTCTAAAGCTTTGGGAGAACTGGGAAGCTTGAAGGGCCTTGGTGAACGGTCAAAACTTACTCTGTAGGGACCAGTCAATTATTGACCATAGTCAATCATCAAGTCAGTGACATTCTCCTATGTATAGAACACTGTGCTAGGCAGAGGAAAGAGGGGGAAAGCATTTATCCATCACTTCATCTGAGAAGTGAAGTGAAAAAAGAACTCTGGATTTGGAGTAAAAAACGTGGGTTCAAATTCTGTCTCTGCCATCTCAGTGACCTTAGGCAAGTCCCTCAGCATCTCTGGGTCTCAGTTTCCTCATCTGCAAAAAAGGGGTGGACTTGATGACCTTTACTTTACCTTTCAGTTCTCAGTCTGTGATCTTACTAGTATCTACTTTAGAAGACTTTGCAATGGACTTGAACAGACACAAAAAATATTCACATGCTGTTTAGGTTGAGGGGACCACCATTTTCTATCTAGGTTCACAACCTTGGAGTCATTCTTGACTTCTCACTCTCCCTCATCCCATGTGGCAAATCAGCTTCCAAGTTTTGTTGATTCTATGTGACATCTCTCATGTACATTTCCTCCTTTCAATTTGCATGGCTATTACTTTGGTTCAGGCCCTCATCAACTCTTGCCTTGACCACTGCAAGAGCCTAAACTGGTCTCCCCATCTCAAGTCTCTCCTTGTCCCTAAAGCACAGCTTTGACTACTTTTAATGGCCTACTCCATTGGCTCTCCATTGCCTCTAGTCTACCTGTTCAGACTTACTATACTTTGCTCTTACCGAGACTGGCCCTCCTGAGGATCCCTGTACACTACATTCCATCTCCTGTTGTTTTGTTGGCTATGCCTCATGCCTGAATGCAGTTCCTTAGCACCCCCACTTCTTAGAACCCCTAGTTCCCCAAAGCTCAATTCAAGCTACATCTCCTTCATGAATCCTCTTCTGATAGGCTACAGCTGCTAGTGTATTTCCCCTCTTCCCATGCTATTTGCCTCAATACCTTGTATTTATATTGTTTCTATTTTGTTATGTGATATATAAAAAGTTCAAGATTCATGTTTTCTGGGTAATTAATCCTTTTATTAATCATGCCAGCAATAATTAATGAAGGGGTCAGTGACACTCTCAAATGCCAGAGTACCCTCATGGAACCAACTTCATGCTTACATACCCTTGGAAGAGTGAGTGTTCCTGAGGATGTCAATCAACTCTGATTGGTTAACAATTAATGAGAAGAATGAATATTGTCATGAGAGGTGGACCTATTCTAATGAGAGGCTGGGTTGCAATGTTTGTCCTTGGTTGCTGAAGAAGACCATGCCATCAGAGAAATGATGGCATGACTTGCATTTGACTTTTTTGAGTGAGAGAGGGCTGTGCAAGGTCACCATTCTCACTTCTCCTCCAGAGCCACCATCTTAGACAAGTAGACTTATCTCTTATCCAAACTACCCACTAAAGGCAATCTAGACAGAAAATGAGTCTACCTCTGCTCAGACCTAGCTGAATGGAAGATAATGGGCCAGAATTCACCTTAGATGTTCCCTAGTTGGGTGGGCCCTCCCATGCAGGATCAAAAAGCATGTACCCAGGTGATGTGATCCATCAGTAATGTACTTCAAGTTAATGTAATTCAATGATTGATTATTAACATATAAGGGAAATAATAATATCTCTCAGGAAATACTTCTATGTGAGCATGACATTTTCCCTGATGGACAATAAGCTCCTTAAGGTCATGGGCTATTTAATTTTTGCTTTGCATCCTTAACATAGGGCCTGATACATAGCAGGTTTGATGGACTGTGATATAGATACAACTGGTCCCAGTTTGGCCCAACCAAAACAATAGCGTCTAATTCACCAACTTAATATAGATTTTGAAAATTTCATTTGGGCAAAGTTTTAGAGCATAAGCAGAGATTCTAGGATAGCACAGTGGCCAGTTAAGTGCCTCCTGACTTTTCAGCTACAGTCATGTGTGCTAGGAGCAAGCTTCAAGCTGAGTTTATCAGGAAGGATGCAAGTGTTCTTGCTGGATCATCTGCAGACTAGCTCCCTTTCTGATGGAGGGATGTTGTCCCCACATCTTGGGCTGAAGAGGCGCCTTGTTTGAACTAAGTTCTGTTCTGCAGTATCATGGTGAAGTTGGGAGAACTCTAAGACTTGGAGTCAGAAGGTCTGGCTTTGAATTCCAGTGCTGACACTTAATTTCAGTAGTAACTGATGTTTCTGAAGCGCTCTGGACAATGGACAAAGCCCGTTACATGTTATCTCACTCATAAGCCAGTGGAACCCTTGGCCAATGAATTAAGCTCCTTGAGTCTTAGTTTTTGCAACTATAAAATAGAGATAATAGCATTTGTACCATGTAAAATGCTTTCTACCAGCTCCTAGGGATGCCCTTTGAGGGCAGAACCTTCTTATTTTATTCCCTCTCTCCCCACCCTGACCCAGGAGTGCATGCAGTATTTGTTGGAAATAAATTGAATTGCCCTGACTAGGTTCCACAGCTGCTGCAAAGGCAACAACCAGATTCAGACAGGACCATGAACTTGGTGGGTGAGAGGGGAGAAGAACCCTGGTACTGAATGAATAAACAAGTATTTATTTATGTATGTGTTAATGTTTACTTTGTTAAAGGTTTTGTCAAAGGGCTTCTTGTTGAGGAAAAAACAAATATTGAGGTAAGTGCCCCAGGAGACTCTTCCTGGACTTGGGCTGTAAGTATTTATTAAGTGCCTGCTTTATGGCAAGTGGTGAGCTGAGGTTCTGGAGCTGGATATGTGAAGACAACTGAGAGACAGTCTTTGCCTTTGGGGCAAGAATACAACACACAGATGGGAATGAGGCCAGGGAAGGGACTTTTGGTCTGGGGATTCTCATTGATGAGTGCAGTTGAAAGCCAGTAAACTGGTTTTCTTCCTCCCTCCCTCCCTCCTTCCTTCCTTCCTTCCTTCCTTCCTTCCTTCCTTCCTTCCTTCCTTCCTTCCTTCCTTCCTTCCTTCCTCCCCTCATTCTTTCCTTCCTTCCTTCCTTCCTTCCTTCCTTCCTTCCTTCCTTCCTTCCTTCCTTCCTTCCTTCCTTCCTTCCTTCCTTCCTTCCTTCCTTCCTTCCTCCCCTCATTCTTTCCTTCCTTTAAAGTATTTTTCTTCATGTGTTCTGTTTACACTGCAAACAGATTCCTCCCACTTCATGAGAAGTTTCCCACAACAAAGTAAAACAATAAAGTACCACTTAAGACAACATTTCACATCCCAACCCTCTGTTTTAAAAAGTGAACAAGAATTCATTTTTCTTCCTTCCCCCCTCACCTCAATTGAAAAAAGAAAAAGAAAAACCTTGAAACAATTATTCTTAGTCGTGCAAAACAAATTTCCTCAATGGCCATGTACAAAAATCTGTATGTTTCATTCTGTACCCTAAATGTGCTATGTCTCTATAATGGATAGTATTTTTCATCATCAGCCCTCTGGATAATATTGATATTACAAAAAAAAAATGAACAATTTTGAGGATTTTTATTTTTTTTATTTAACTTTTTACATTCATTTTCACAAAATTTTGGGTTCCAAATTTTCTCCCCTTTTGTCCCCTCCCCCCCACCCCAATACACCGAGGAATCTAATTTTCCCTATCACCAATCTGCCCTCTCTTCTATCATCCCTCCCTTCTCTTGTCCCCATCTTCTCTTTTGTCCTGTAGGGCCAGGCGACTTTCTATTCCCCATTAACTGTATTTCTTATTTCCTAGTAGCAACAACAATACTAACCAGTTGTTCCTAAAACTTTGAGTTCCAAATTCTCCCCATCCCTCCCTCCCCACCCAATCCCTTTGGGAAGGCAGGCAATTCAATATAGGCCCTATCTGTGCAGTTTTGCAAATGACTTCGATAATAGTCGTGTTGTGTAAGACTAACTGTATTTTCCTCCACCCTATCTTGCCCCCCATTGTTTCTATTCTGTCTTTTGATCCTGTCCCTCCCTGAGTGTTGACTTCAAATTGCTCCCTCCTCCCATTGCCCTCCCTACCATCATCCCCCCCTCCCTTGCTTATCTCCTTCTCCCCCACTTTCCTGTATTGTAAGATAGGTTTTCATACCAAAATGAGTGTGCATTTTATTCCTTCCTTTAGTCGAAAGTGATGAGGGTAAATTTCTTGGTTTTTTTTTTCTCAGCTCTCCTCTTTTTCCCTCCACTAAAAAGTCTCCTGCTTGCCTCTTGAATGAGATATAATTTGCCCCATTCCACTTCACCCTCTTTCCTCTCACTACATTTGTCTCTCACCATTTACCTTAATTTCTTTTAAGATATGGTCCCATCCTATTCAATTCACTCTGTGCTCTGTCTCTGTATGTGTGTGCATGTGTGTACATGTGTGTGTGTATGTGTGTGTATGGTCCCACCAACTACCCAGATATTGAAAAATTTTAAGAGTTACAAATATTGTCTTTCCATGTAGGAATGTACACAGTTCACTTTTGGTAAGTCCCTTCTGACTTCTCTTTGCTGTTTACTTTTTCATGCTTCTTCTCATTCTTGTGTTTGAAAGTCAAATTTTCTTTTGACTGGTCTGGTCTTTTCATCAAGAATGCTTGAAAGTCCTCTGTTTCATTGAAAGACCATATTTTCCCCTGAAGTATTATACTCAGTTTTGCTGGGTAGGTGATTCTTGTTTTGAGTCCTAGTTCCTTTGACTTCTGGAATATCCTATTCCATGCCCTTTGATCCCTTAATGTAAAAGCTGCTAGATCTTGAGTTATCCTGATTTTATTTCCACAATACTGGAATTGTTTCTTTCTAGCTGCTTGCAATATTTTCTCCTTGACCTGGGAATTCTGGAATTTGGCCACAATGTTCCTAGGAGTTTCTCTTTTTGGATCTCTTTCAGGTGGTGATTGATGGATTCCTTCAATACTTATTTTACCCTCTGGTTCTAGAATCTCAGGGCAGTTTTCCTCGATAATTTCATGGAAGATGATGTCTAGGCTCTTTTTTGGATCATGACTTTCAGGTAGTCCCATAATTTTTAAATTGTCTCTCCTGGATCTATTTTCCAGGTCAGTTGTTTTCCCCATGAGATATTTCACATTCTCTTCCATTTTTTCATTCTTTTGGTTTTGTTTTGTGATTTCTTGGTTTCTCAGAAAGTCATTAGACTCCATCTGTTCCATTGTAATCTTGAGAGAACTATTCTCTTCAGTGAGCTTTGGAACCTCTTTTTCCATTTGGCTAATTCTGCTTTTGAAAGCTTTCTTCTCCTCATTGGCTTTTTGAACCTCTTTTGCCAATTGAGTGAGCCTATTTTTCAAGGTGTTATTTTCTTCAGCATTTTTTTGGGTCTCCTTTACCAAGGTATTGACCCGTTTTTCATGCTTTTCTTGCATCTCTCTCATTTCTCTTCCCAGTTTTTCCTCCACCTGTCTAACTTGCTTTTCAAAATCCTTTTTGAGCTCTTCCGTGGCCTGAGCCCACTGGACATCCACCTCGGATGTCTGGGATACAGAGGCCCCAACCTCCATGTCTTTCCCTGATGGTAAGAATAGTTCCTTGTCATCAGAATTGAAAGGAGGGAACATCTGTACCCCCTCAAAGTAGCTCTCTATAGTCTTATTTTTCTTCCCTTTTCTGGGCATTTTCCCAGCCAGGTACTTGAGTTCTGAGATTTCTGTCCACCCCCACCTAGATCTGCCCAGGTAGTGCTTGGGGTCTGAGATTCAAATGGGCTTTCTGTGGCAGGTGCGGCTGCTATTCAATGTGAGCTTAAGTTCTGGTGCTGGGGTGGGGGCAGGGCCATCTCCCAGGCTCAGTTCCCTCAGGGGCTTTATGCAGAGACCTTCAGTAATGGGGCGAGTGGGGGCAGGGCCATCTCCCAGGCTCAGTTCCCTCAAGGGGTTTATGCAGAGACCTTCAGTAATGGCCCTGAACTTTTACCTGCTGCTCTGGAAGTCCCCTGCCACCACAGCCTCTGCGGCTGCCTCTGCCACTCCCTCCGCTGCTGCCTCCTGAGGGGGCCCGAGTCACGGAGACACCCTGCTCCCCTCTCGGCCAGCCCAGACTTCTCTCTCACTGACCTGTAGTGCCTGTGGGTGGAGGGACCTTCACAGCCACTGGAGATTCCATCCCTGAAGACTGCTCAGATCTGCTCCTCTGGGGCCCCGTGACCAGGGCAGCACAGGGGTGGACTCCCCTGTCCGGAGCATGATGGACCCCTGGGGACCACTCTCCAGGGCTCTCTGGAATGGAAATCTTTTCCACTGTGTTTCTGCGTGCCTTGCAGTGCTCCAGAATTCGTGGGGAGTTCTTCTTGCAGGAAATATATGGACTGTGGGTTCGGAGCTAGCATACATGAGTCTTTCTACTCCGCCATCTTGGCTCCACCCTCAATTTTGAGGATTTTTATAGACTGATGAAGAATGAAACGAGTAAATCCTGGAGAATGACTTAAACAATAATAAATATAAAAAAAACTATAAAAAAAACCCAAACCATTTTGCAAGTTAAGGCCCATGACCAAGGCAATCACTAGCCTTTCAGTAGCAATGGTGATATTGGGGTCATCACTGTTCTCAGAGCAAATCATCAGAGAGGGCCTGGGGGTTTACATGTGCAGTAGCAGGCCAAGCTTCCAGCAGAAGTGAGTGGTCTTGGGTTTCCTTGGGGTTGGACAGATGGGACTTTAATCATGGCCTGTGATCTAGATGTGGTGTCATAGATGAGTTTCCACTCACCAATGAGAACCATTCATTCGGCATTCTACTCTAAGCTGAGTGTCACACCTGGGTGGTTTAACTCCATCTGAGTGGTGATAATGAAGGGCACAGTCTCTGGAGGTCCAGATTAAAGTCTGAAGATCTGAAGTTGGGGCCTAGTTTTGAAATTTACTAGTTATGTGATGACGTTTGGGTCATTTAGTCTTTCTAAGACTAAGTGCTTATGTATAAAAAAAGTTTACATTGCCTCATTCAGAGGGTAGTTGTAAACAGAGCCAGAGCTACACTTTTCTATTCTTTTGGAAAGGGCTACAATGGATGTCCAGGGACATGATTGCAGAAGATGTCTTTATGTGCAGAGCAAAGAGGCCATATCCCATCATGGGAAGCTTTCCCTTAGCAGTTTGCCTTCTCCTCTATTTCTGGCCCATTTGGTAGAAGTGATACACACATATTAATAAATATGGTGCTGGACTTGTAATCAGTAGTTCAAATCTTACCTTAGACTATGCATGAGATCTTGGACATATATATCACTAATGTCTCTGTGCCTCAGTTTCCTCATTTGCAAAATGAGTATAGCCTCTAAGTTCCCTCCCAATTTTAAATCTCCGATCCTATACGTTAATTATTCATGACCACCAGGTGCTAAGGTAAATTGTTTCTTTACCCTTGAATCCTGACTACTGGGGATACTGGGTGGTAGGGCCATCACAGTTACAATAAACAGATGCTTTGAGGGAAAGGTCTGAAGACTATGTGAAGCAATGCTTTTCTTCCTCAAAGTGCTCAGAATCATGTTGGAGGTGAAAGGAACCATGGGAATCAACAAATCAAGCTTCTTTATCTTATGGAGTGGGAACCTGAGACCCTTAACGAAAGGAAGAAACTTAAGGTCACAAAAGATGACATTAAACACTCATGGAAATCAAGGTGTGAAGTCCATGGAGGCCAGATTTCATACTCTCATAGATTGCTGGGGTTGAAAGAGAATTTAGACACAACTTTGTGCACCTCCCTCATTTTATATGGGAGAAGATGGAAGGAGAGGCCAAGAGTTGGTGCCAGAGCAAGGACTAGACTAGGTCTAGTTGAAATTTGGCCTCCTCCCAGGATGCCAGTCCTTCCAGAGCAATAGGTCCTTGTCTTATGACTCAGCATAAGCAGCTGAACACCCTGGGCCCGAAGCCCAGATTCTCCCTTCCCCCAAGCATCAGTAAGGAAGTCTGAGAAATCAAAGAGCGCAAAACTTAGAACGAAAACAAAGGTACCCAGAATGGGAAATATAGATAAATGTGATGGAGGACTACTGTGCTGTAAGAAATGATGAAGGAAATCGTTCTGGAGAATCCTGGAAAAATCTAATGAACTGATAAAATGATCCAATTATAATGAGCTGATACAGAGGAAAGGAAGCAGAACCAGAAGAAAAAATGATACATTAACAACAATATTGTAAGGATAATCAGCTACGAAAAATCTCAGAAATTCTGATCAACATAATCAACCAGGAATCCAGAAAACAGGCTACTCATGTCTCAATAGATGAGTGGTGGACGTAAAAGGCAGATCGAGACATGTGACCGATGTAAACATTGGTTTTTCATTGCCTATACATATATTTATCAGGAGATTTTGTATTTCTTTTTTTTTCTCAATGGGGATGGGAGGAAAAGAAGGAGCATCTTTGAACATTAAATAAGATTGAATTATAAACAAAAACAAAAGACAAAGTTTCTACCATGGCAGAAACTCTGCCTCTAGCTCAGATCTAACCTAGTCCCTTTTCAGGCTAAGAGGAGCACAAATCCCTGGATCCTCAGTGATCCATTCCTACTGAAGAGGCAGTCAATTCAAGAGATACTTAAGGAAAATGGGTCCAATTTTGTTATGTCCCCTCTTCATTTACCATTACAATCCTAGAATAACCCTAATGCAATATGACAGCTGTCAAATAATAATACTACTAATATTTGCAAAGTGCTTTACCCACAACAATCCAGTGAGGTGGCTTATGGGTTATTATCTCACATTTATAGGATGATGGAATATTGGAGTTGGAAGAGGCCTCAAAGGCCATCTGGTCCAAGCCACATATATATATAAGAAACCTCTTTGGAGCACTTCCCTTTGAATGAAGTTTTTCAGGGGACAGAATCCAGTCTCTTCTGAAGCACCCATGATGGAATTTTTCTATACAGCAAGCCAAAATTTACCTCTTTGCTGTACTCTGTACTCTGGAGTCTAGCAAAACAAATCAATTCCCTTCCATTTTGCAGTCCTTCAAGCATTTAGAGACAGCTGTCACATCTCTGAAGTGTTCTTTTCTATACTCCAAATATCCCCATTTCTTGATGATGACACCTCAGTAGAGACCACTGTAAAGTTACTGGGTCGGTTGGTTTTACATAAATACTTTTCTTTGTTATAGGAGTATTTAATGGAAGGAGGGACCAGGATACAAGTATGGGAAAATGATTATAGTGATAAAAAAATTATCAACAAAATAAAAAAAAAATCCAAACATCCCTGGTTCTTTCAAAGAATCTTTATATGGCATGAACAAGGCTCTTCCTCATCCTTTCTCTCTCCTCTGGATATCCTCCAGTTTATTGCTGTGCTTCCTAAAATGTCAGGCCCAGAGCTGAAGGTAGTATACCAAATGTGGTTTGACCTGGGAACAGTGTCACAATCATTTCCCTAGTCCAGGACTTCTGCCTCCCTTTTAATCCAGTTGAAGATCTAATCCATTTTTTTGGCTGCCATATTGTATTGTCAGTTCATACTAAGCTTACAATGCAATAAACTCCCCAGCCTTTTTTTTATACAACTGTTGTCTAATTTTGCTTTTCCCATCTTATTTTTTTAAAATTTATTTATTTATTTTTAGTTTTCAACATTTATTTCCACAAGATTTTGAGTTCCAAATTTTCTCCCTACTTCTCTCCTCCTCCACCTCAAAACACCATGCATTCTGATTATCCCTTCCGCCTATCTGCCCTCCCTCCTATCACACCCTTCCCTTCCCTTATCCCCATCTTCTCTCTTTTCATGTAGGGCAAGATACGTTTCTATAACCCATTCCCTGTATTTCTTATTTCCCAGTTGCAGGCAAAAACAATTCTCAACATTTCCCTTCCTCCCTCCCCACCCATACCCACTGAGAAGGCAAGCAATTCAATATAGGATATATATGTGTAGTTTTGCAAAAGATTTCCATAATAGTCATGTTGTGAAAGACTAACTATATTTCATTCCATCCTAGCCTGCCTCCCATTTATTCTATTCTCTCTTTTGAGCTTATCCTTCCCCTAAAGTGTTTACTTCTAATTACTTCCTCTTCCCATGAGTCTTCCCTTCTATCATCCCCCATACCCCACTTATCACTTTCTCCCCTACCTTCTTGTAGTGTAAGATAAATTGTCATACCAAATTGAGTGTGCATGTTATTCCCTCTTTAAGCCAAATGTGATGAGAGTAAGCTTCACTTTTCCCCTCTCACCTCCCTTTCCCCCTCTATTGAAAAAGCTTTTTCTTGCCTCTTTTATGAGAGATAATTTGCCCCATTCCATGTCTCCCTTTCTCCTCCCAATATATTCTTCTCTCACCCCTTAATTTTATTTTTTTAGATATCATCCATTCCTATTCAATTCACCCTGTGCCTTCTGTCTACATATACATATGTGTGTGTGTGTGTATAATCCCTCCAACTACCCAAATACTGAGAAAAGTTTCAAGAGTTACAAATATTATCTTTCCATGTAGGAATGAAAACAGTTCCACTTTAGTAAGTCCCTTATGATTTCTCTTTCTTTTTTACCTTTTCATGCTTCTCTTGATTCTTGTGATTGAAAGTCAAATTTTCTATTCAGCTCTGGTCTTTTCATCAAGAATGCTTGAAAGTCCTCTATTTCATTGAATGACCATTTTTTCCCCTGAAGTATTATACTCAGTTTTGTTGGATATGTGATTCTTTAATCTTTTAATCTTAGTTCCTTTGACTTCTGGAGTATCATAGTCCAAGTCCTTCAGTCCCTTACTGTAGAAGCTGCTAAATCTTGTGTTATCCTGATTGTATTTCCACAGTAATTGTTTCTTTCTGGCTGCTTGCAATATTTTCTCCTTGACCTGAGAACTCTGGAATTTGGCTGCAATATTCCTAGGAGTTTTTCTTTTCAGATCCCTTTCAGGAAGTGATTGGTGGATTCTTTCAATATTTATTTTACCCTCTGGTTCTAGAATATCAGGGCAGTTTTCCTTGACCATTTCATGAAAGATGATATCTAGGCTCTTTTTTTTCATTATGGCTTTCAGGTAGTCTCATAATTTTTAAATTATCTCTCCTGGATCAATTTTCCAGGTCAGTTGTTTTTCCAATGAGATATTTCACATTGTCTTCTATTTTTTTCATTCTTTTGGTTTTGTTTTATAATTTCTTGGTTTCTCATAAAGTCATTTGCTTCCATCTGCTCCATTCTGATTTTTAAAGAACTATTTTCTTCAGTGAGCTTTTGAATCTCCTTTTCCATTTGGCTAATTCTACTTTTTAAAGCATTCTTCTTCTTATTGACTTTTTGACCTCCTTTGTCATTTGAGTTAGTCTATTTTTAAAGGTATTATTTTCTTTAGCATTTTTGGGGTCTCCTTTAGCAAGCTGTTGACTTGCTTTTCAGGATCTTCTTGTATCATTCTCATTCTCCTTCCCAATTCTTCCTCCACCTCTCTTACTTGATTTTCAAAATCCTTTTTGAAATGGCCTGAGACCATTGCATATTTATTTTGGAGGTTTTTGGATGCATAAGCCTTGACTTTTGTGTCTTCCTCTGATGGTATGCATTGTTCTTCCTCATCAGAAAGGATGGAAGAAAATACCTATTCATCAAGAAAGTAACCTTCTATAGTCTTATTGTTTCCTTTTTTTGGACATTTTCCCAGGCAGTTATTCTTTGTCAAGAGACGTGTAAATTCTCAGTTCCTCCAAAGCGGCACAATCAAATGAAAGGAGTTTACTCCTCTCCTGACCTATGGTTTGATCTGGGAGCAACCATAAGCTCTCTTCTGCCCAAGATCTATGAATAGGACTCCCTCTCTAGAGCCTTCACTAGCTCCACCAGGCCTGTCAGTGCTCCTTCTCACCCCAGGATTGCCACTCAGGGCTGAGACCCAGATCAGTTGCTTGATTCCCCCAGGGTCCTTATGTAGAAGGCTACAAAAATGGATACTACCACTGCCTGGGACCAGGGCTAGACTGTGTTCCCTTCTCAGCCAGGTGAAAGAGTTTTCTCACTGACCTTTGAAGCTTCTCTGGAGTTTGTTGGTTGAGGAATCTGGGAACCACAGGGGCTGTCAGGGATTCTACCCCCCCTCCCCCGAGACCTGTTCAGGTCCTGTCCCTGTTGGTGCCATATGGCCAAGGCTGGGCTGGGCTCCGAGGTCTGCACTGCACTCAGAGACTGGTGGGATAGACCTTTCCTGTCAGCCTTCCAGGCTAGCTTGGACTGGAAATCTCTTTCACTCTATCATTTTGTGACTTCTGCTGCTTTACAATTTGTTTAGAGTCATTTTTTTACAGGTATTTTATGGGCTGTGGGAGGAGAGCTTTTACAGGTCTATCCTTCTACTCCACCATCTTGGCTCTGCCTCCTCCCATCTTATTCTTTTGAAGTTGATTTTTTTGAAGTCAACTCTAAGTAAGAAATTTCATCTTATGTAATGCAGTCCTATGTTCTGATCACTGAGAGTCTTTTTGGATCCTGATGCTGTCATCCAATGTAATATCTATCCTTCCCAGTTTGGTGTCATTGGCCAATATGATAAGCATTCCATTTACACTTTCATCCAAGGTGTTGATAAAATGTTAAACTGCACAGACTCAGGCACAGATCCATAAAGATCCAACACTGATCATCTTCCACCAGGACACTGGCATTGTCAGTGATTATCCTTTGGTTCTTGTCATTCAACCAGTTTTGAATTCATCCAGCTGTACTGCATTCACCTAACTATAATGTTTAGACCACATCTTTCTTGCTTTTCCATAAGGACAATAGGAGAGATTTTGTCAAATACTTTGCTAAAACTTTAGGTAAACTAAAACTATATCATTGCCTTGATCTGCTAATCCATGAAGGCTTAGGGAAATTATATAATTTCATATTCAGATTCAGAGTTAAAAGATGTCAGTGTTAGGTTCAAATCTTGTCTCCAGAAGGCTCTCAGGGCAGAGGAGTACCTCAGAAATTATCACCAGGGGCGTCCAGTAAGTAGGAGGCAACTGGGAGCTTTCTGGACATGTACATACCCTTGATTTCAAGTGAGAATGCAAATGGAAAAGGGAACCACATCTACATACTTGAGAATGGTACCTAGGATAAGAGGCTCACAGATATCCAGTTAGAAGGGACCGCAGATGATATCTAGTACAATTCCTTCATTTTGCATAAAAGAGAACTGTAGCTCAGGGGAAGAAATGTTTTGCTTAATCTCACACAGGCAGTAAATTATTTTAAAAATTCTCTTTCTGGGACCCTTTTGCATTCTTTCAGCTGTAGTACCAGGTGGCAATGTCTTCTATGTTCCTCTGCCTCCCTTCAGGATAGTCCTTAAACCATCTCATATAGAGGCAGACTTGCTGAATTCTTGTGCCTCTGTTTTTTTCCAAAGGGAAAAAGAAAGCTCTGGGGATGATGCCAGAGCAGTCCTTAAATATTTGCATGGATTTCATGTGGAAGAGACCTGCTTGGCTGAAGAAGATGGTCGTTGTAGTAATGGGTGTTAACTGCAAAGAGGCACATTTTGATTAGATGTTAGGGGGGTGAAAATCTGACTTTCCAGGAACGAAAGCTATCCAGGGGTATAAAAGACTGCCTTCATAGGTGAAAGGGCTCCCCCTCACTGGAGCTCTCCAAGCAAACACAAGATGATCACTTTATGTTAGTGATCTCAAATCTACATCTAATCTTACATCTCCAAAGGCCTTTCAGACATCTCAAACTGGATGTCAGGTAGACATCTTAAACTCAACATGTCCAGAATGGAGTTCATTATCTTTCCCCCTTAAACCCTCCTTTCTTCTGCCTTCTCTATTAATGTAGAAGGCAACACCATCTTTCCCCTCTCTCAGGCTGGCAATCTAGTATAATCCTGGACTCCTCACTCTCATTCATCCCTCATATCCAATCGCTTGCCAAAACCTGTTGATTTTGCCTTTTTGATATCTATATACCTTCTTTTCTCCTCTGGTACTGCCACCACTCTAGGGCAGACCCTCCTCCCCTCATGCCTAGGTCATTGCTAGAGTGTGCTAATGGGTCCGCCCACCTCAAATCTCTCTCCATTCCAATCCATCCTCCATTCAAGCCAACAAAGTGACTTTCTTAAAGTGTAGGTCTGATCTCCCACAGCTCGCTATCATTTCAGAATTAAAGTCAAAATGTTCTGTTTGTTATTCAAAGCCCTTCATAACCTACCTAGCCCCTCCTACCTTTCCAGTCTTACATCTTTACAACCCACCACGTCCTCTGGCCAGTGCCACTGGCCCCTTGGCTGTTCTACAAATAAGACACTCCATCTCTCGTCTTCAGGCATTCTCTCTGGCTGACCCCCATGCCTGGGACACTCTCTTCTCTGTTCTGACTGCTGACCTTCCTGGCTTCCCAACACAGATCCCTCCATCTACAGGAAGTCTTTTCCAACCTGTCTTAATTCCAGTGCCTTCCCCTTCTTTCTCCCTTCTGAATCCTCCTTCACTCTGTTGCCAGAAAAGCCTTTCTTACTCACAGACCTCATCATGTCTGCCGACATATTCCTGTTGCCAGCTGAGCACACTCCAGTCTCTCTTAGGGAGACTCCATGTTTGACTCTCACTCTACAAAAGTAGCAGCAGGTATCTAAAGTTAATCATCATAATGTTGAAAAAAAAAACAATTTAGTAGCAAAAAAGTTTTGATATAGGAAATTCCCAGCTCACCAATAGGCTCTATCCAAAAGTTAATTTCTAAGTCTGTTGCCTGGATTGGAAAGTAGTAAATTACTCTCAGTTGAAAGTTAAAGGGAGAGATTCATTGAGAAGTAGGTTGTGGGAAGGTGAGAATATGGACGAGTTATCAGGTTGCAGTAGAGAGTGCTGAATGTAGGGTCAGGAAACCTGGGTTCCCATGATATCCTGCCATATGTTTGGTGTCACTTAAATCTTTCCAGGTCTCAGTTTTATCATCTGTAAGAGGAAGGGGTTGGCATTTAGGGTTAGGGTTAGGTTTCAGTTCTATGATCCTACATTCATCAAATATGGCCTTGGGGGGGGACATTTTTCTTTGTATGATTTTATTAAGATAAGCATTTGGAACCATATAACTATGAAAACACTCAGAATAATTCATTATTACTTCTTACTACTTTGCTCACTAAGGACTTCCCCTTATATTTAATGTCATAGCTTCCAGAAACAAATGTGCTGGGATTTTTCTTTCTTTCTCTTTTCTTTTTCCTTCCTTCCTTCCTTCCTCCCTCCCTCCCTCCTTCCCTTCCTTCCTTCCTTCCTTCCTCCCTCCCTCCCTTCCTTCCTTCCTTCCTTCCCTCCTTCCATCTTTTCTCCATCCTCTTTGAGAATGGACAAACCACAACCTGTGAGGAGTCCAAGCTGCCTGAATGGAGACCCACCCGAGCAGTTCCAATGGGACATCTCATCTCCTCTCCCTCCCCCTCTTCCCTCCCCTCTCTTTTCCCCTCCCTTTATCTGAGGTTATTCTGCCCAAAGGAAGGTAAATGTTGATGACTGAAAGCTACCTAGTTAACTTGGGGTTTATTGACTAGGTTTCTTTCTCAAAGACCAAGCCTTAAACTCAACTCACTCTGAATCTCTTGGAATAGACAACCATAGGTCTCAGCCCAGGCACCATTTAATGGTTGTTTTTTGGGTCCTCCAGCTTCAAAGTGAATGTAAATAGTGACTATTTCTCTTGGCCAACAACCCTGAAGGTCTTCCCCTCCTACTTTGATTTTTTTTTTTTTTATCAAAGGGGCCATTCCTTGACTCACTCCTTAAAGAGGCCTATTCACTGAGTGGGCATTGCCTCACTCAAAGTGAAAAACTGAAAAGACCTTAGTTTAAAAGGACTAAGAACTCGCATCCTGGGCCATCTCCAGTTGTCCTGATCGATATCGGACCGCTAGACCCAGATGGCTCTGGAGGAGAAAATGAGGCTGGTGACTTTGCACAGCTCTCCCTCCCTCAAATCAAAGCTGATTGCAAGTCATGTCATCTCCCTGATGGCATGATCCTCTCTGGGAACAAAGGACAAACACAAGGGGCAGTGACAGATCAGGGGACTGCCTGGGATCATTCTACTACTATGTGTCTGAGGCAGAGTCTGAACCTGGGTCTTCCTGATTTCAGCTATACCACCCTATGCCTCCTCTGCAGTGGTTATATATGGGTTCAATAATTTATTGTCTAGAAGTTGAGAAAACAATAAATTAAGATCAAATTTTGCTGATATACAAGCTATAAGTGCTCACACCAAGAATTCTAACAACTGGACTGATTTGATCTGGCTCCACCACACCCTTCTATAGTTCTAAGTGCCCCAAAGCAACTTCACATGAAATAGAATGAACTGGCCCTAATGCAAAGGCCCAATGACAGTCCAGTGGGCAGAGCTAAGACCGTGGGCCAGGTCCAGAATGACCACCTCTAGCTTTGCCCTTGCCTTGGGTAAGACCACCTCATCTCTCTTTGCTCCTTGTTTTCCCCCATTAAAACGGAGATGAGGCTCACGCTAGACTCCAGTGATCTAGTTTCCCTGAGTACCTTATAAATAAATGCTAAGTGTCATTTGTAGCTCCAAATTCTTCCCAGGAGTAACTTAATCCTTCCCCATACTCCCACCCTCAAGGCTGGATCAGCACTTTGGGGGCCCCGCCTTAGCTCCTGTAGGCTGCTCCCTGGATAGCCTGCAGGAGTAGAATAGGCCACTGTTATTTTGAATTAAGTTCTCATTATTCCTATTTTAAAGATACAGAAGCATGGGATTGTACCCTCTTCCTCCCCCAAAACACACAGCTTTCTTACTACACTGGTTTCTAATTCTAGGTGAGGGATAAAATGGTGTTTGTCTCCAGTTGGTCTCCCCCAGTGAATTCAGGTCTTCTTCAACAAAGAAGGATAAACGCACGTGCGTGCCGCGCACACACACACACACACACACACACACACACACACACAATCCCTACCACCACTTCCTTTTTTTCCTTTCATTTTAAAAACCACATTCATTATTCTGCATTATTTCAGTAGTGGGATTTGCAGTCACAAAGACCAGTGATAACCAGAATTGTAATGCCCTTTCCAGTGCATCCAACCCTGGGAAGGACTTGTCCCCAGCTTCTGTTTTATCCAGGCTCTCACTTAGCCAGAGGAAAAGTGCTTTGTGGGTTGGATTCTGTTGCTGCTAAGACTTCTATGGATTGGCAAGAATTCAAATGGTTAGTGATTGCGTTTAATCTCTTAATAGAAATGAGACTCGAAATTTAAAAAATGAAATAGAAAAGAGTTGTCATGTATGTCACATGACATTTCATTCTAAATGTATAATTGCATCAATCAGTAAGCATTCATTAAATGCCTGCTGTATGGTAGGCACTGAAAGCATACTAGGAGAGCCGTTCTCCTTTTGTCCTGTTTGCTCCCCTCCCAAACCCTTCCCCATTGCATAGAGAGGGAGACTTCTGTTTGTTCAGAGCGAGAGAGGAAGTGGGCTAATAGAATTGAGAGATGAGGCTGCAGGGCAAGGCTGCCTGAATAAGGTCAAGGTCTTAGAGCCTGAGACAAGAGAAACAAACTATCTCTCAGTCACTAGGAACTGAACCTGGAGGACTCAAGGGCGAGGGGTGAACAGGATGAGGGGAGGGCTGAGAGCTTTTGTCCCAGTCAGTCCTGCCCTTCCCCACATCCCTGCTTCACCTGGGATGAGCCAGTCGTTGGAAAAAACAGTGAGTGTTGTCTGACAGCCACAGGGTGCTGAATGTCTAGAAGTGTTCCTTTTCACCTGATCTAGAGCCCATGGCCCTACTTTAAGAAGGAGGAACCAAATTTCAGAATGAGCTCCTGAGTCTTTACATAATGACTGACCTTCTAGATGACATGAGTCAAATATTGGCTGGGAACTATGTTATATCATCTAGATGTCATATCACCTAGACTCCTTCACCTTCTTGTAGGCCATGTGGATAGAAGAGGTTAAATAGACAGGATTGTGCTTTCCTTGCATGGCCTTTATTTTATCTGGACATTGTCTGGTCTAGGTGAGACTGAAGGTACACACACCTGCACAGTAAATAGATGTTTCCCTCATTCTTATTGTCCCTTTGTGAAGGGGCTCCTAGACAGGGTAACTAGACTGGAATCCTGGTCTGAATGATCTCAGACAAATTATTTCTCTGAGCCTCAGTTTCCTCATCTGTAAAATAGACTAGGTAACCTGTGAGGGCCCTTCCAACTCTAAAGTGATGAGTTTATGGAACATGGTATATAGTTAAGAGGGCTTGTCTGTTCCTGTGGGGAGGTGGTTCCAATGTACCAAGACTGACCAAGATGGATAGCACTCAGTGACATTGAATGGGTTCTGAGGGGATGTAGGTTTTACAACAGAACTCATTCTGATTGGATAAATCCCCAAGAAACACACCCTTTAGATGGGTAAACTGGCTTGGCTGCTGAGCTGGAGGCAGAGATTTCCTTGCTGAGAACCACAGAGAGCTGAACCTTTGCGCGTCCCGCACTCCTGAGAGGTACTCTCAGGTCCTGATGGGTAAATCAGCTTATTAGCTCCCGGAGCCACCTGGTGGTTAAAAGCATTCCCGCTAACATACACAGAATTCCACCAGCTGCCAAGGATGCTTCCTGTTCCATTCTGAAATTCCCAGATGCTACTGGTGTTGAGGCTGTGTTTCTCTATCACTCGCACATGGAGAGTTTATTTAAAAAAAAAAAAGACACCAATGAATGTTTCCTTTTTATTCTTGTAGAGACAGGTAATTCATTTTATGGTCTCATTGTCCAGAAATCCAGATTCCTCAGTTTCTTAGGTCTGTATTTCACACAAGATATTAAAGCCAATTTTCTGACCACTTCTGTAAGTCTGCACCTTGTGGCAGCAAACTGCTGTCGAGTCATTTAAATTCAACAAACATTTAACAAACACCTACTGTGTGTCAGGCACTGCGCTGGGACACTGGGGATCTAGATAAAGAAATGAAAAACAGTCCCTGAAGGAAAGACAGGATAGCCTGAGGAAGGAGTTGGCACTAACAAGTAGGAGAATGAGGAATGCTTTCTACGGAAGAAGGCACATGAGGTAAGCCTGGAAGGATGCTGAGAGTCCTTAGCAAGATGAGGCAAAGGCCAAGAGGGAGTGCAATCCATGGATGGGGATGAGGGGGGACCATGCAAAGGTATAGGGGAAGGAGATAGGATGTTGAGCTGAGAAAATAACAAGCCGTTTTCACTAGGAAATAGTGCACGAAGTGGAGTACTATGGGGTGTTTGGAAAGTTAGGCCAGAGCTAGACGGCACAGGGCATTATGGGTCAAGCTGAATAATTTTCATTCTATCCTAGAGAACCACTAAAGATCTGAGCTGCGAGTACAGTTACATGATCATGGGCAGATCTGGGCCTTAGTAAGATCACTGGGGTAGTTGATGGACTGGAGAAGGGAAAGACGAGAAGCGGGAATCCAATTAGGGGGCTGTTGGAGCAGTCTAGGTGAGGGCTGATGAGGGTCTAAACCAGCGTGGTGGCTATGTGAGCGGACAGCAGCAGACAGATGCAAGGAATGTTGTGGACCAACCCAAGTGAAGCGATGAAGTCAAAAGGACCGATGTGAAAGGATTTCCTTTGAAGAGGGCAGCGTAAATGGATTTTTCCAGTATCTATACCCGGAGCCCCTTTGTTTTATGGAGGGGGTGAAGGACCAAAGGGCTCCTTAGAGAAAAAAAATCACCCATGGTCTGCAGAGATACAAGATTTCATCATTTAGCTCTGCATGCCTCCTACCCATAATACTTAAAATAAAAAATAAGCTTAAGAACCAAACAGATAAATATTCATTAGTGAGACAGGTCACAAAAAGTCTCATAAAAAACAATAGCCTGTTTCTCCTTGACAATTTAGTTGGTTAAAAAAAAAGAGTTGTGAATTTAGCATGTTGTTAAGAAAATGCTTTGCAATATCTTAATTGAAAATTGCTTGAAAAACTGACTCCTTGTAAGTGCATTTACAAATAGCACATCTGCTTGTTAGCAAAGCTCTTCTTACATCAGGGCAGGAGCAAATGAGTTCAAGGAAAAAGTTCTAGAAAACCAGAAATGACGTGGAAAACATCATCATCCTTTTTGTGGTTGTTTGACCCAAAACAACGTTGAGGGGCCACCAGAATTGACTGACTCAGTTATTTTTTTCCCATAACTTTTTACAAAAACCTTAAATACACACAAACATGTAAACACTGTGCTCTCTGTGAGCAGGTACGGGGCCATGGCACCTCGTGTCTCCCAGAGGGACACACAGATTCAAGTGAAACCTATTAGGTGTCAGGTTCAAAACCAGCCATCTGAAGAGCTCTCAGCCTGAGGGGCAAAGACCACCTTGCACATGTCCGAGTTTTCTTGATGAAGAGGCAATTCGGATCCTGGGATCAGTGTTTCTTTTCCTTTTTGGGAGACGTAGCCCTTGCCCGTTGAAAGTCTTTCATACCTAGTCACGTATCGCCTGCAAAATTCACATTAAAGTTACATTTCCTCGCCAACGTGTCATATAGATGGCTCCCCTTCACCACCACCATGTACTGATTTAGGGTATATATATATATAAAACTACTGAGTTAGGTTACATATATGCATATAAATATATATTTGAGACCTGAAGCTTAGCCTCCAAAGTGATTTGAGATAGAGTAATTTTTCCCCATTGGATTGGATTTTGAAGTGGATAGACTTGGGGTGGTTTTGAGAGAGGAAGAGTTGTATTTGAATCCTGTCTCAGACACAAGCTATGTGACCCTGAGCAAGTCACAAAACTTCTCTCTGCCTCAGTTCCTTCATCAGTAAAAAGTGTTATACACATACACATATATACGTGTAATATACTAAGGTGTGTATGTGTGCATATATTCAGCTATATACACATAATCAATCACACTATCTACATATATATATGTGGATGCACACACATGTATATAAGTAAGAAACTCCCTCAGCCAATGCAGATTGGTCCTTCTGGCTCTGCTCACTGTACCAAGCTGCCTCCCAACATATCCATACATGAAATAAATCATCAAGAAAGGACTGGCTTTTCCCTCTCCTCTCTCAACAATACATGCACACATATACACACACACACACAGTGCTTGCACTGCAAGCACTGGGATGCTTCAAAGATTTGACAGTTCTCTTGTGTTTTCTGACCCTCACTTTGTAAGCTCCCCACCTTTAGCTGGGTGTTCATGATGACTAACCCATGTGAGTCAGACAGCCCCTTAAGAATGCTATTCCAAAATAGCTTTGGAGATTCTTGGGCAGAATTCTGAACCAGTACCAGTTGCATGGCTGGGTTGGCCACTGCCATTTATCTACTTTTTGTTTTTTTAACATACTTAAAGAAATTCAACCATAGCACTAACCATCACCCTCTCCCCTTCCAATGAGACACATGTTTCTTAGAGGAGTTGTGTGATATTTTGGGTAAACCCCACTTGACCCTTAGTTCCAAAACCAAGTATTCAAAACAATGGAAATTTCTGGTGTGAATTTCAGTGTTGTGTACCAATACAGAGCTGATATCTCACTCAGGAAGACCCAAAGTCAGTTCTGACTGACCCACTGTCCTTGCTCTTTGACCCAGGGCAAAGATCACTTAGCCTCTCTTTGCTCTAGACAACTCACTAAGAATGTAAGTGGCCAAGTAGGTATTGATGAGTTCTACATTGTTTGAGGGCCTTCTTTTGTCAAGTATCTCCCATACTACTGAATTCACAGATACGAACCAAAAGAAAAGAAAAATCTCCCTTTCTTCTTACCTGAAGGGTGCCTCCTGCTTGTCCATTTGCATGCAGACCAAGAAGGGGTACTGTGAAAACTGCACTGTTGATATGAACTCCAGGCCTGCTTCAGTTTCAAAACTGACTTCTTGGCCGACATTCACGAAGGAGGAATCCACTGTGATGTCCCCAGTCACTACTGCAGCTACCCTACAGATTAAGACCCAAAAGGAGTTAACACTTAGCAAATCTAGTGGTTGTTTTTGAGTTATTCAGTTGTGTCTGACCCATCATATCCCCATGGACCATAGCATGGCAGGCCTTTCTGTTCTCCGCTATCTCCCAAAGTCTGTCCAAGCTTATGGTTGTTGTTTCCATGACATTCTATCCATCTCACTCTCTGCCATCTCCTTCTCCTTTTGCCTTCAATCTTTCCCAACAAGCAGCTATAATTTCTCAGTCTCAACTTGAAGAATTCAGACTCTGATGACCAAAAGGAAAAGGTTTAGCTGAAGGCTGGCATCTTACAGGGCCATGTCAAAAGTGTATCATGGTGACAATAATCAATACTCACGGAAAACAGGGAAAAGGGTTTTTAAAATAAATGTGGGGCTTCTCCTGATCTGCCCCTGAAAAGGTCTCAATTCCAAGCATTTACAATGTCCCAAATCCCAATTGTTAGAACTGTCAGGAAAGGGAACAAATTGCTAAGTACGGGAAGACTAAGAGTGTATGATAGCTTATGTATCTCATTCTTACCATAGATTCAAGAATTTCTGTAGACTTGATCTGTGATTTCAAGAGAATATAAGTTCCTTTAAAGCTAGTCTTTGTATGTGTCATACAATAGGTGCTTAATAAATGCTTGTTGATTAACTGAGTTCATATATTTAGGGAATTTCCAGGGAGGAACATTCCCTGCCAATATAGATCAGCTCTTTAGCATCTTAGTGTTAGAGTTTCTTGGAGTATTGAGAGGTTGAGGGACTTGCTTAGGGTCACACCATTAGGATTTTTCAGAGACAGGTTTATTAATCATACAGAATATAAGCTCCTTGCAGGCAGGAATTGTTTTCATTTTTGTTTCTGCATCCCCAGTGCTTAGCCCAGTGCCTCCCAATAATACATCTTTGTTGACTGATTACTGATTCTGAGGAAAGCTCTCTATCCATAACGAGGGGTTCATTTACTGAACCCATGGAAAGGACAGACAACATTTGTGTAGGAGTGCTAATAAAAGGGGTTCCCTAATCAACTGAGCATTTACTGGAGTCTTTGACTGTATCTTCCTGTGGTAGAAAAGGACAAGTCTTTTGGCCTCTCCTAGAACAAAGTTTACTGATACCTTTGATGGGGGATTGCTGCAAGAAGAATTGGTTTGTAACATCTTACACCATATACCAAGATAAGGTCAAAATGGGTACACAATTTAGACATAAAGGGTGAAACTATAAGTAAATTAGAAGAGCAAGGAAGAGTTTACCTATCAGATCTATGGAGAAGTGAAGAATTTATGACCAAACAAGAGATAGAGAACATTATGAAATGCAAAATGGATAATTTTGATTACATTAAGTTAAAAAGTTTTTACACAAAGCCAATGTAACCAAGAATAGAAGGGAAGCAGAAAGCTGGGAAACAATTTTTGCAGTCAATGTCTCTGATAAAGGCCTCATTTCTAGAATAGATAGAGAACTGGGCCAAATATATAAGAATAAAAATCATTCTCCAATTGACAAATGGACAAAGAATATGAACAGGCAGTTTTCAGATGAAAAAATTCAAGCTATTTATAGTCATATGAAGAAATGCTCTAAATCACTACTGATTAGAGAAATGCAAATTAAAACAACTCTGAGGAACTACATCATACCTATCAGATTGGCTAATATGACAAAACAGGAAAATGATAAATGTTGGAGAAGATGTATGAAAACTGAAACACTAATGCATTGTTGGTGCAGTTGTAAACTGATCTAGCTATTCTGGAAAACAATTTGGAACTATGCCCAAAAAAGGCTATAAAACTGTGCACACTCTTTGGTCCGCAATACCACTCCTAGGTCTGTATCCCAAAGATCATAAAAGAGGGACAAGGACCCATACACACAACAATATTCAGAGCAGCTCTTTTTATGGTGGCAAAGAATTAGAAATTGAGGGCATTCCCATTAACTGGGGAATGGCTAAACAAGTTGTGGTATATGAGTGTTATAGAATGATGAGCCGGTGAACTTGTATGAAAGCCATGTCTACACTGATGCTGAGTGAGGGAAGCAGAACCAGAACACTCTGCACAGTAACAGCAACCTTGTGTGATGACTGACTTTATTAGACTTAACTCTTCTCAGCAATGTGAAGATCTCAGACAATTCCGAAAGCCACATGATGGAAAATGCTATCCACATGTGTAAAAAGAACGGGGGCATCTGAACGCAGATTGAAGCAGACTATTTTGACCGGTTTTTGTTTTTTCTTCCTCTTTCCCTTTTGTTCTGATTTTTCTTTCACAACATAACTAATGTAGAAATATGCTTAATATGATCATACATGAACAGGCTGCACAATGTCTTAGGGAGGGGGAGAAAGTGAGAACTCAAAATCTTATAAAAGGTAGTGTTGAAAACTAAAAGTAAATCAATTAATTATAAAGGAGAAGAATTGGTTTGCTCATACTCTTAGAGGACAGGCTGTTCTTCGTGCTAATCTATCAATGAGAGCCGGCAAAGCCTTATAGCCATCTTGGCTCTCCGCCTTTCAGCAAAGCTAGGCTTAGAGCAAGGTCACGGTGAGGTAAGCTTTTTTTAGCCAGCACCTTCTCTAGTAAGTGTGTATTTAGAGTAAATATAAAATTGCTTCTTGGAAACAGTCACCTGGATCTACTTATTTTTTTAAGGTTAAGTAACAATTAATATTTAAATAGGTATAAAATGCCATTCATTTTTCAACTTCCTAAAAGTAGAGGAGCAGAATAGACTATTTTAAAGAAAATATATAAGCCTGGTAAATTCTAGTTGTTTAGGTCAAATATTCTGTTGTCTTTTATTATATTTCAATGATTACTTTCAAAGCAAAGAGCTCTGGGGGAAATTGGGGA
The DNA here is from genome assembly GCA_023548195.1 of Bettongia penicillata ogilbyi. Taxonomy (NCBI): domain Eukaryota; kingdom Metazoa; phylum Chordata; class Mammalia; order Diprotodontia; family Potoroidae; genus Bettongia; species Bettongia penicillata. The sequence goes on along the minus strand of JAJHZJ010000288.1, from coordinate 1,196,106 downwards.
GATCTCAGGCAACACCCTGCCTCTTCTCCACCATTTTGGTTTGGCCTTCCCCCAAAGCAAAGAGCTTTGGAAAGCTCTGCATACAAACATTTCCAAAAAAGAGGCTGTATCTTCAGGGAAAATCTTACTTCAATTGCTGTGCCCTCTGGTGGCCTGTTCCTTTTTCAGATCTCATGTCCAGTCATTTTTGGAAAAAGCTGGAGTGGTAGTGACCCCTTTTGGCAACCCCAATCACAGTATTTCTTTTAATGGTAAATATTCTATTTTGGGATAGTGATCAATTCCTAGGCCCACAGTATAAAATAGATAAAATTTTAGTTTCTACTACCTCTATCCATCTCATGCCATTCATATGTTAAATGTCAAGGGAGATAAAAAAAAATGAATGAGCTCTTTATTTATTTTTGGCGAAATTTACTTGTTGGGAATGTTGTAGATAGAATTGATAGTTTAGGTACAAGTTGGATTGGATGACTTCTAGGCTCTATTCTAAATATGAGTCTTACATTCAAAAAACTAATATGGCCAATAATCATACTGATGATCTCATATATATGTTGTTTTAAATTCAGAATAAAAGTCTCTTATTAGAATCCAAGCAAATGAATCTACCTCCCTACAAAACAAAAGGTAAAGGAACTGGGATCATTTTGCCTATAAATGGGAAGATTGATAGATGTCACAGTCATCTTTAAACTATGAAAATCCATAGCAAGAAAACAGACTACCAGTGACCTATTTTCAATAAGGAAGTGAAAGGGGAATTGGCAATATGCAATAGGAATGATATGTTTAGCTGTGGTAGGGAATTTCCTGGCAGTGAGCTGTTAAACACTGCAATGAGTTTATAAGGGAGGCTGAAACAAATCCCCCTCTATTCTACATGATCCCCATTCTTTCATTCAGTGGTTGAACCAAAGTAGCTCAACCTGCAGCTCCTCAGAAATGACCCTATCTCCTAGCCCTCCATCTTTGCACACTGTCCCCCAGACTTGTGATACAATCCCTTCTCACTTCAGTCACTTAGAAATTCTGCTTCCATCAAAATTCAGTTTGAGCAAGACCTTTTAAATGAGGCCTTTCTAGATCCCTCTTCCCCAACTGCCCTGTATGTTTGTTTATATATACATATATGTATATATATAATATACATATACACACATATATAAATATATATATGTATATACACACACACACATACATACAGTGTATCCCTTTAAATGTGTACATGTTCTCTCCTCCAATGGAATATAAGCTACTTAAGGGCAGGGATTATTTCATGTTAGTCTTTCCCTGGTAGGTGAGATGCTTAACAAATATTTATTGATTGGTTTATTCTACAATGTGCTTTAAAACTAGCATATATTCTCAGCTGACTGAGGCAGTTTATATATTTTCATGACTAAGGCAGGAATGTGGACAACATGATTTCTCCTGGTCACAAACAGCTCTGTAATATTAAACTTTACAATTAAAAAGCACAGCTGGTGGAGGCAAGATGGAGGAGTATAGGCAGCAACTCAACTGAGCTCCCCAACATGCCCCTCCAAACAACTTTAAAATAACTCCTCAGATCAAATTTGGGAGCAGCAGAGCCAACGAGAGACAACCGAGAAGGTCTGCAGGAGAGTTCTGTGACACCAGGGTGGGCACCAGTCTCTATTGCAGCACACTAAGACCACTGACTGATAAATGGTCAAAAGAGAGAAACAGGCAGTTTTTGGAAGAAGAAATCAAAGCTATCAATAGTCGCACAGAAAAAATGTTTTAAATCTCTAATGATTAGAAAAATAGAAATTAAAATCCCTGAGGTACTACATCTCACACCTATCAGAAATGACAAAGTTTGAAAGGTATGAGGAAAAATATCTATACTAATAAACTATGAGTAGAATTGTGGATATTATGGACAATGATTTAGAATTATTCCCCCAAAGCATAAAAGACTGTTCATACCCTCCGACTCAGCAACACCACTGCTAGATACCCCAAAGAGATTAAAGAAAAAAATTACAGCAGCTCTTTCTGTGGTGACAAAGAATTGAAAATGGAGGGATGTCATCAATTGGGGAGCGGCTGAACAAACTGTGCTATCTCACTGTGAAGGAGCACTATTATACTATAAGAAATGATGAGGTGGGAGGCTTCAGAACAAAAATATGACAACGTCTACCTGACCTGATGCTACATGGAGTGAGAAGAACTAGGAGATCACTGAGTTCAGTAACAGCAATGTGAGGATGATCAGCTGTGAAGGGTTTGGCTCCTTTAATCCGACATCACGCTAAAGGACTCATGATGAAAAACTCCTCTCCACCTCCAGAGAGAAACCAATGAACTCTGAGTGCAAAATGAAGTATAATTTTCTCACTTTCTTAATTTATTTTGCTTTTTATTTTTGGCAATATGGGTAAAATAGAAATTTGTTTTCCATGATTTCACACATATAATTGATATCATTTGCTTATCTTTTGGTGGGTTAGGGAGGGTTTGGAAAGAAGAGGACAATTTGGAAATCAAAATTTATAAAGAAAAATGTTTAAAATGAATAATAATTTTTTTTAAAAGAAACTGTGCAGAGGTAAGAGTTAGTATATTTAGTGCAAGAAACTGCAAGGTTGCCAATGTTACTGAATTATGGAGTAGGTGGGGGATGTGGTAAGGTACAAGACTGAAAAGGCAGGAAGGAGAGAAGTTATGAAGGGCTTTCTGTGAAAAAATAGAAGACTTTACATTTGATCCTGGGAATGATAAGGAGCCACTGGGGTTTATGAAAGGAGGAGTGGAATGACATGTAAGGTCTGTATTTTACTAAGATCAATTTGACAGTGGATTGGAGAACAGAATGTAATGGGGAGAAATTTGAGGCAGGGAAACCCATTGAAAGGCTATTGCAATTGTGGGGTGTGGGATGACAAACCTTCACTAGAGTGATGGCCATGGCCAAGGAGAGAAGAAGGTGACCAGGAAAGATATTACAAAGGATAATGCCTAGATTTTAAGCCTTAGTGACAAGGAAGATGATGGCATTCTCCATGGTTAACAGGGGAAGGACTGGAGAGAAAGGTAAGTTTAATTTGAGACATGTCCAGTAATCAGGGTGAGATAAGTCGATCTGAGTGTTATCAGCATAGAGATGGTAACTGAATCCACAGGAGCTTATAAGAGCACCAAGTGAAATAATGGAAAAAGTGGAGGAAAAGAGAAGATAGGGCAGAGTTTGAAGGGACACCCACAATTACTAGGTGTGACTTGGACAAAGATCCAGCAAAGGAGTTTGAGAAGGGGCAGAAAGGAGGGAAGAGGTCTTTTTACTTTAAAGTTTATTTCATCTTTTTTGGGTGTAAACATCTACTTTTTTTCTTAAGCTAGGAATTATGATAAAGCTATTGGTCAACTACATTTAAAAATGCATAGTTATGTGTACTTTAAATCCTGAGAAAAAGTTAGTATTTAATTTCCATGGTTCTCAGATCACAATATATGTTAGCATGCTCACCGGTTTTTCACTCGAGTTTTAGACTCACGATACCACAGGCTGAACTCCATTGCACCTGAAATATCAATAGCCAGACCTCCCTGGAACTCCACATTGGCTTTCAGCCCAGATTGCAACTGGATCACCTAGAAGCAGAGAAGAAGTTGCATGTTAACACAGACACTTTCCAAAGGCACATTTCCATCAGTCCTCCACCTTCTCCTCCCCCTACGCCCAATGGAAAGTTGCAGTAGGAAATACTCAAGAGTCAATTTTCAGAACATGGCAAAATGTTAAGTTTCCACTGGGATTCCATTTAGGATGCACATTTCCTAGTGCACAAGAAAAGGTCATATTCCTTCACTAAAAGAGGGATGAAAATAATATTTAAAAATACAGGTGATCAAATAAATTTATTTTAAGAACTGTGATTTTTTTTTTTATTTGAGTGCCATGGAATCTAAGACTAATAATGAGTGATCTATTCCCATTTCATTGTATTCCTTTCCATAACTGTCATTAAGGTTACAAGCTAGGAGAAGTAGAAACTGACTGCCATACCTAGACTTTGGCGTATGCCCCAGCACTAGCAGAGCACTATTCATAAGTCAAGTTTAATCAATATCCGAAAAATGAATGAGTTATTTCAACAAGTTTAGAATTTGGGAAGTGTAATCAGATTTTTAAAAATCTTACAGGTGGAAACGTTCAATTACGAAGAATTAATGACTCAGCAAGCGTCAATGAGCTATGCCCTGTGCTAGATGCTAGAAATACGAAGACAGAATGAAACAGGCCCTGCCCTCAGTGATCCACAGGGGAAAATCTATACACATGTGAGTATATATGAAATATATTCAAAGTAAGTACAAAATGATTTGGGGAGGAGGAAGACGAGCCGCTGATGCCATGCACAGCCTCACTCTTAAGGGGTGACATCTGGGTAAAGTACATGCTCTCTCCAGGAATGAATCACTTTTAATTTGAATGATTTAAATAATGGCTTCCTTATATAAGATCCAACATCTCTGCTTTGAATTCTCATTGTCTGACTCGCTGCATGGAAAGTTTTAAAACAGTCACTTCTTAGGAGGTGAAAAAGGACAGAAGCCAGGAAGAGCTCCCTTCTCTTTGACACAAGATTTACTGTGCAGAGCCTGGGAGAAGAGAGATGTCCAGTGACCTCTTGAGGCCCATCATCCCCACTCAAGTGCTGTGTGAGCTCTGGACACCTGTGTCCTGGTGGCCAAACTGGCATTAAGAAGCACAAATTGTCAAGGTGGTGTTCAAGTTCCCGGAAAGATGATCAAGTCAGGAAAGGGTTGGCAGGGTGAATTAAAATAAAGTCACAATTATAGCTTGCTGTTTGACACTTGGCATGGCAGCAAGTCAGCAGCAAAGGGTAACTGGCCTCACAGGCATTTTCCAGACCACTGCTGACCTTGCCTGAGCTGGGCGCTGTGATGAGAGACCTAAACCCTCTGGTCAGGGTCTGTAGTGGTATTTGCCTCCAATTCTTGACATAATCAGCAAGAGCAAGTCAGGAAGGTGGCTGGCCCCATGTGATATGGGGGTCACTTTTAGAAGGGACAATAACCTTGGGGCTGAGCCACACCAACCTGAGTTTAGATAGTCACCTACGACCTAGAACATCCCTGCTACTAGCAAGATGACCAGCTTCTTTAGGGGACTGACCTACTCAGACGAAATCCACTATCTTTTCATCCTCTGCAAAACAAACTCATCCCCCTCCCTTCACACAAATAGCCCATATTTTATTCCCTAAAGAAAAAGTATGAAGGCCAAGACTCCCAACAAATGAGGCAGGAAATTTTAAGCAAAAGGGATAGACACCTAATCACCAAGAAACTCAAAAAGTACAATTGAGACTTGCACCTAATCTCAGTTTAAAAGATAATTTCTGTTGAAAGTCCACGCTTGTCAGCGTATTCATCTGTACCAAACATCTGAGAGAAAGAAAATCCCTCCATCTATGCTTAGCCTACACTATTAGGATAGTTGGAGCTTAATGAATTATAATTACTATAAAGGAATATGAATGATAATAGCTAGAGAAAATTGCAAATAATATATTCTCTCAGTCACTTCCTTCTAATTAGAGGTGCTTCAAAATCATGTCATGTCTGGCTCATAGCATCCATTTTCTTTCCTTCATTTCTCAGGGTTGAGCTTCCCAGATTAGAGAATGGACTGATTCTTGCCTTGTTGTTTTATATTCATGGGACTCCCACCCTAGATGGATCACAGGGATACAGCTAGAAGTGATTTCAGAGGACATCTAGATCAATGCTTTTATTTTATAGCAGGAGAAACTGAGACTGAGGCAGAGTAGGTGATTTACCTGAGGTCACATACTCTCTCTTTCCTCAAACTATCAATCTAGGCATCTACCAGGACACTGGGCCTAGACAGCTGTGGGCATCTAGCCATTTGCCCTGATGTGAACTCTCTCCTCTCCTGCCCCTCTCTAAGCTCTTGCTTTGGGAATAATATTTAATTTGGCATTATCATCTTTAATGACAGGGCACAACCATCTACTACCCTGTAAGTTCAATTATAATCCCTGTAACTACCTGAGGCCAAAGTTTCTGTCCTTGGCCCTTCCTTCCTAGTATATTTTATTCCACTATGATCCTTTTGAGGGCAAGGTCTGTATCTTGGTAACCCTATTCTTATACAGTGCCTGACACACAGTAGGTGCTTAATAAAAGTTTATTGATTTATCAAGCTTAAAGTTCATCTTGCTGGGTATCCGAAGATACTATTTGAAGAACAGTCAGTCTGTGATAATAGCGCTCACACTGGGTAAATACTGAATGCTGAAGTTTCAAGAAAAGCTCTTCCCATGGCTATCATCCTGGCATTGACTTTGTGACACTAAATGTCACAAAGCTCTTATGTCACTTAAGCCACATAAAGACCCTATGAGGGGAGTACTCCCAGGCATTTGTATCTCCTCTTTATAGATAAGGAGACTGAGAATCAGAGAGGTTTAGTATCTGGCTTGTGGTCACACGGTGTCAGGGGTAGGATTTGAAGTAGGGTCTCACTGACTTCATGACCAGCACTCTACTGACTCAACACATTCTATAAGCTAGTACGCCCTTTCCAAGGAGAGATAGTCTTGTTTCATTGTGGCTTTTGATGAATGTTTTAAGATTATAGGAAATATAATGGATTCTTGAAGAATAGGTCTCCTTTGTATGAGGCATTGTGCTAAGCGCTGGAAAAACTGCTTCCTTACAGAATTCAGAGTACTGGCCTAGATCCCTGTGGTTGGACTGCCAGAAGACTATTTTCTTGATGAAAGAGATTGTGATATACTATACTGCAGTACAAAGTAATTCCCCTTTATCTTCTGAATTGTGAGAAAGTTCTTTCATATAAATGGCAGCACCATTTATACAGAATTTATCTAGTGCTTTAAGGTTTGCAAAGCATTTTGTAATATTATCCCATCAGATCTTCACAATCCTGGGAGGTAGGCACAATTATCATTCCCATTTTACAGATGAGGAAATGGGGGCAGGGAGAAGCGACATGACTTGTGAGTGTTGGAGGCTAGATTTGAACTTAGGTCTTCCTGACTCCAGACCTAGCACTCTCTCCACTAAGCCACCTGGTATATAGGGAATGTCTAGGGTTATGGTTCTGTAGGATGCTGTGAGGAAATAACATCTCAGCATTACTGTATTTGAGACAAAGCCTCCAATCTTTCCCAGAAAACTCTGTGATACAGAGGACAAGATCACATATTCCCCTTTATTCAGTTTAGTAGCAGAAGCCTTGGTTCACTTTCTGACTCATCTCCTCACTATCTATATGATCTTGGGTGACGCCTGCTTGAGCTTTGGTTTCCTCAGATCTAAAATGCGGATGATAATATTACCACTACCAACCTTACGAGGTTGTTGTGCAGACTCAGCGAAGGAATTCCCATACAGCACCATGACATACATCATAAACGTAAGCAATTCTACCACAAGAACAAACTTCCCTTGGGTATGCTTCACTACTGCAATTTGGACAGCTCCCTGCCTTGCTGACATTTGGGGAGCGAGCTCGTTCCTGGATAAGGAGAAGCTGTCCACTAAGCTGATTTTGCCAGCCAGACAGCTTACTTTGAGCAGCAATACTCTGAGCACAGGAGGGCAAGCACAGAGTAATCCCATCTACCCTGCCTGGTACAGCAGGGCATTTGATGCCAAATTTTCCTTCCATGTCAGCACTTGACCTAAAACGATGTGTGCTCAAGCAACCTGGGAGCCATGAGTCGATCCATTACTGGGGTATTCTTCAAAGTCAATGGGGCCTCAAGCAACATGCAGGCCTTACAGTCACTAGAGTCCTGCCAGAGGAGTCAGAGTTTGCCCTAGGGAAAGTCGGCTTATCACGCTCTGGTTTTACGAAAGGGGAGTATGTCCATATTTCCTCCAAACTAATTGTCATACTAGATTATGGCCAGGATGTGATTTACTCTATCTGGATTCAGCTCATCCATCCCCACTCACTGACTGACCTCCACTAGGTGGCATGGAACCATCTGGAGGCTCCCTTTCTCCAGTGTGGTCCCCTCCATCTCCATTCATGCTTCTGTGCTTTTTCTCCTATTTATCCTGTAATACCTTGCTTATGCATAGCTGTTTCCAAACTATCTCCTCCATTAGTCTGTGATATCCTTGAGAGTGGGTCCATTCTTGGTCTTTTCACATCCTCAGCACTTAGCAAAATGCCTGGAGCATAGTAAGCACTTAATAAATATTTGCTGATCAACAGTTCAACATGAGAGATGCCTAAATACATTTTGGGTTGTTTTTAAGAGATGTCTATCATCAGTACCACATTCTCACAGAGGCTGGGTTACACTGTGAAATTCTAATATGATGAAAGAACTAATCTCAGGGGAGCTAGCGTAAAACAATCTCTTGGCTTTTCTAGCTTCCAAATCCTACGATTCTAAAATAGGAGCCGATGTTGTATAACTTTTAGCTGAAAGAAACAAGTGGTAACAAAACAAAGAAAAGTGGAAGAATTGTGCTGTTGGAAGTACCTTAGAAAACATCTATGCCATGTCTCTCACTTAACAGGTGAGGAAATGAAGATTCAGAGACTGGATTGAACCAAGGTCATGAAGACAGAGATATAGGGAATGGGTTGGGGAGAGAAACAAGCATTTTTTAAGCCCCTACTATGTGCCAAGGATTGTGCTAAATGTTTCACAAATATTGTCTCACTGGGGCCTCATCACACTTCCATGAGATAAGGACTATTATTGGCTGAAAATAGAACTACGCTCTTCTGATTTCCAGTGCAGAGCTTTGCATTTATTTTGTTAAGCTAACAACACAAATATGCCAACAAAAAGGTCCAAACAACAAAAAGAGTAAGGTTTAAAGTTCTTAAGAAAATAACCCAATAACCTTCTCCATCTTCATCCAGGTCTTGTTACAGCCAACTCATGCTACATTACAAGAGCCTGTTTTTAAATTTTCAGCATATTTATACCTTGGAACTTGTCAGCCCTACAAATCAGGCTTAATTATGATTTTGTCAATTGTCTAGACTTAATAAAGTGATGGAAAAAATTGTCAGTAATGTTAAAGAGTGTCTTGTGTACACACACCCTCCCCACCACAGTCAGTTGTTAAATATTTACCAGCACCTCCCTGCGCACATCTCTGATATGGTACCATGAAGGCTGCTCTTAAAACTGCTATACTAAAAGAGTCATGAATTTGAACTGGTACACTTCAAAAATATTTTTGGTAAGAATTTTAAACCAAAAGGATTTTCTGAAAACCTTCTTCGCCTTCTTTAATCATGACCATACCCACTCCCCAAGCATCTCTGGTAACTGAGGCTTGACCAGGAGGCCTTTTGCCCTGTGGTTGAAGCGCTATGTTATCAGATGTTTATAAAGTCCTTTAAGAGGAAGGGGAGGATCCAGTGAGGAATAAAAGGAATCCCTTCTCCATCAGTGCTAAGCAGGAGGGCGGCCATCTGAAAGTTACTAATGTGAGCAAACTTTTTCAAAGTATTCATGAAATATGATCCTGGGGTTAATTTTAGGACCACTGATCTCAGGCTAGAAGGCGTCATGGAGACTACCTGGTCTAATCCTAAATACACAGATGAGGAAACTGAGGCCCAAATACACATAGATACAGAGAGAGGCAGAGTTTGAACCCAGGTCCTGATGCCATAGTGAATGATTTTTCCACTGTATCAGCAAAGCCATTAGTCTAGCAAGTGTAAAGATTGGCGGCAGCAGCAGATGTGCATTTTGATGTCATTTTGTCTGGGTATCTGCCTTCTGGCCAGAATTGGCTGTAAGTTCTCTTGTTTGGCAAAGTCATGGGGACAGGAAAATACCATGCCTGCTTCATGACTCTAAGGTGGTTTCCTCCAAATTTCTTTTGTCCTGTTAGTACCAATCTTTTCTCTTTGTGCTGAAGAATGAGAAAGATATTTCTTAATAAATGTATAAATGGGCAAGAAACTCCTCGGTACTTACTAAATACCAAAAAGAAAAGAGATAGGAGGTGAGGAGCAAGGGAAGATGGGGGTGAGCAAAGAGGCCTCATTCGTTACCTGGGAATAATCTGTCAGAAGAATAAGTCCTTTCACCACACTGATGGGGTCCCCAGATGCTGACAACATTTTGGCCATCAAGTCACTGTATCCATTGAAAAAGGTAACAGGTCTCAGCTGGACGTCAAACAGGATGGCCGACATGCCAGCAAAAGAATCGAGGTTCTCTTCACCCTCATCAGGGGTGGCTGCAATTAAGGCTTCTAATCCTTGAGCTTCCAGAACCACCTAGAAAGAGAGAGAGTACCATGACATCCATGGCCTGGCTTCCCAAGGGGAACACAGCTCAGTGGAAGGGGGCCACGGGCCCTGGCACTTAGCAGCTGGAGAGCCCAAGTGACCACCTGAAAGGTCAAGCATTGAGAGTTGAGGATCTCAGCCTCATCTGTGACCCCTAAAGCATCCTGGGACTCTTTTCAGAATATCTGGCTTACATAACTGAAGGAAATGTTAAATATCTGTTAGAGATTAGTAAAAACAAAGATGTATTTTTTTTCTATCCAACTTAATGGACTCCCCGAAATCTATCCTGGGGGCTGAGAACTGTAGGTTAAGAACATGTAATCTAAAGGAAGGTCTCTTGTATATGAGGAAGATTCTCTTCTCCCACAAAGAGATTTAAGGAAGGACAAAGAAAAGAACTGAGCAGGATGAGAAAGTGCTTTAATCTATACTGGAAGAATAGTATTTACTCTGCTGGGACCAGAGAGCCATTGGAGTATTGAAGCATAGTTAATATAGGCTCATAAATTTAGACCTGGCAGCGACCTCAGAGATTGTTGAGTACAACATACTCATTTTTCAGATAAGGAAACTGAGGCCAAGAAAGGTAAAGGAACTGGGCAAAGATCACTGGCTTTGCACTTTAGGTCAAAGCATGGCTACTGAATTCATAGCTAGGATGTGTATGCATCTATATTTTCCTTTAGAAGGTGAGCATCTAAACAGTGCTCAGTTTCATGGGTTGAATTGCTTGAGTCGGGAACCCCATTTGCATCCCTTAAGTGTTCCAGGGATCCTGGAGAAATTTCAGCTGAAAGGTTTAAACTTAGTCTGTGTGTGAGGATATAAAGCAGAAGGGCCCCTAGTGGGAGAGGGAGGCCCAGTGGGGTGGGGGGGAGTTGGAAGAAACTCAGTTGACCTAATATCTTACAAGAGAGCCTCATGTCTTAGGAACTCTGTCCGAATTTTCCCTCTGAGTGGAGAAACTTAATTTCCTTTCCTCTTTTCTTTTCATTGAGTTAGAGACAGACCTTTGCAAGGACTGAGACGTGAAGAGCATTTTGTAAAATGCTGTCTGCTTACTAAAACTGTATCACCATGTGTTTGGTAATGAGTGTTCTTTCAGCCCACGCCATGGCAGAACTGCATCCTTGTGGAGAAATGCTAGTTTCCAGATTCTTTATGAAGGGTGCCACATGAACTTGGTGAAAAGCAAAGGGGACAATAAATGCCCAAACTTCACAAGGAGGCATTTTCATCAGCATTATTCTGGACAATGAAAAGAGCCATATCTTTTGAGTGAGGCCAAAGGTCTAGAAACTGGTCATCCATTGAATACTCTGTTCTACTCTTTCCATTTCTAGAAATACCGTGAAAAGAACATGGATAACTTTTGAGACTTGTCAATTAAAGTAGTCGGTCTAGGAAAGTTTAGTACTCATTGTAACACGATACTGGAAGAGGAGACACCCAAATAATTATTACTTGGGGTTCTAGCAAATTACCTTAGTAGATCAAGTCAAAGTTTTGTGAGAAAGGTGAGGAACAAAGGGCACAAATTATATTTTGTGACAATGTGAGTCTGGTCATGAATTGCTTCAAAGGTTCATTTTTTTAAAATGTCAAACATATATCTACTACATTTTCTGATGTAACATCAATCTCTTGCAGAAAATTTTACCATGGCTTAAACAGTCATCAGTAAATTTTGACCTCAGGCCAATTTTTTGGTTTGTTTAGTGAAAATGAGAAATCTCCATATGGAATGAGAATTACCTGACTAGCGTGAAGATGAGTATCCTCCAAGTACTGAAGGATGTTCAAGTTACTTCTCCTTAAAATGCCAGAGCCAGAGTAGAGAATATCAAGGCTGTAAGTGGATGCTGAATGAGGATCACCTGATGGCAACAAAGATCCAGGGTGTAAGTCAGTAATGCTGTCCCACAGGCATAGCAAAGCAAACATACAACATTCAGAGAAGAAAAGAACGAGGGGCACTAGTCCAGTTACATACGTTCCACGTAGCCAGTGTAGGCAGAGGAGGAGCCGCTCTTGGCAAAACGGTCATAATTGTGAACAACCGTTTCCTTTAGAACTCGTCGGATCATTTTGCTGAAATAGACAAGAAAAGGAAGTTTTCATTTTAGACAAATGAAAAACAGTTCGTTTCCAAGTTAAAACTGGCTGGGCTTGGAGGAGGTAGAGCAAAGACAGAAAAATAAAAGACTCAATCTTCCTAATGCTATTCTAAGATAAAGAGGCTGGAAAGAAGGACGAGTTAGAGCTCACCTCTTCTATTCCTTTGACATTTGGAAATTAATTCGCTGCAAAAGTGAAAGTTGTGAGAGGGCATTCAGTAGAAGCACAGCCTGCTGAGGCTGATTTGGAGGCTGCATTCCATTAAGAGGATGCAACTTGTAGGAGGAAAATGAGTGCAGGATTACCGAACCCTTTGCGTGGAAGAGGCACCAAAGCAGAGGTGGTCTGGACTACTGGTGGAGTGAAAGTCACAAAACTGACAAGTCTAAAAAGTCTGGAGGACTCAAAGTGAGTTCAAATCCTACCTCTGGTACACGCTACTGATATGACGGGCCTCAGTTTCCTCATCTGTAAAATAAAGGCATTGATAGAAGGTCCCAGCCAGGACTAACCCTATGACCTGGAGAGCTCTACAAGTTTTTTCTAGATCCTCTTAGGAGATGAGTGGTTAATGGAATTGCAAAGTGGAAGTGTGGATTTTTTTCAAGTCTTACGTTTAGCTTCCATCTTAGGTTAGAAATGTTCAAAAAGGACATAAACTGAGAGACGATTTTTCTTTTGAGTACTCTCCATTAATTTAATTCCCAGTGTTTAAAATGATAATAGCACTTTATTTATTTATGTTATTTATTTTTATGACACTTCAAGGTGACAAAGTGTTTTGCACACATTATCTCATAAAGCCAAGTTCAAACTCAGATCTTTCTGCCTCCAGACCAAGTGCTCTGTCCACTGCTACATGGTCTAGCTTCCTAAGACTGAGAGCTGGATGGGGCAGGGGCAGACAGAAACCATTTAGTCCAATCCATGAATAAGACTTTCCCTAAACTCCTCAACAACTGGCTGAACTATCTCTGCTTTGAAGAGATTCAGTGTGAGAAAAGCTGCAGCCCTAATTGTGAGGAAGCTTTTCTTTACATTAAGTCTGTTGTTCTTACTTGTCACTTCTCAGTCAATATCTTTCACTAAACCTTTAAGTGCCCATTATCTACAGGCCGTGCTGTTGGGCATTGGGCACAGTACAACAAACACATCATCAATCCCACCCAATTCCTGTTAATGTGCGGATAATCTATTCCTCTAGGAGAAACTGAAGGTCAAAGAGGCTAAAATTAGCCCATGATCCTTCAGAGAGTTAGAGGCAGAATCAAGGTCTCTTGGGACCTGCTCAATCCCACTCTCTTTGCATTTCACTACATGGCTGTACTTTGTACTTTCAAAGTTTTATACTAGGACTGGCTGTGAAGACAGGCAGTATGGTGTAGTAAATAAAGACCTGGCCTTGGAGCCTGGAAGACCTGCATCCAAGTGCTTCCTCTAATACAAATTATGGGCTACAGGGCTCTGGGAAGGGTTTCCTGGGAAATGTTTAACAATTGAGAATGCAGAATACATTTCAGTTTAATTTTCATGATGAACATTTTCTCTATCATTTTCATAAGCTAGACAAAATAAATCAAGCCACACTGAAAATGTAACAGTCGCTTCTAGCTGGCTCCATTAAAGCTCTGGACCAGGTGACTCAGGCAATTCTCTAAGTAAAGGGTTAAAGAACAGGTATCAGTCTACACCGTTATAGGGAGGTTCCTCACTGGCAATTCCCTATACCAACAAAACCCCAGATCTGGTTCTTCCCGTGCTCCCTCCACCGGATCCTCACAAAGTCAGTCCTTCTGACCATGAAGCAGGCTCTCTATCCATCACACAATGCTGCCCTTCTTTATAGCCAGTCCTAGTAGAAAATGCAAAACCCAAAAGCATGGGGGGAGCCAGGGGCCCGAGTCATTGGGACACAAGAAGCCTCAGCTATACCACTGATTCACTGAAGGATCAGGGAAATTTTATCACACCTTCTCTATGCTTTGCTTTTTTTCTTCTAGAGCATTGGACTCCACAAATCCCGAGGTCCCTTGGTTCACACACAGAAGACCTAAGGGAATGAATAGTGTTTATGTTTTGGGGTCTCTGCCTCCCCCAAATTAGAAAGAAAGCAGAGAGAAGAGGTGGTTTAAAAACATGAACACTGTTGGGAGGCACTTGTCTACCAGGCTGCTTTCCTGGTTGTCCCCAAAGCACCAGCACAAAACTAATACAGTGTGCATGTGTGTGTGTGTGTGTGTGTGCATCTGGGTGTCTGTGTGTGTGTGTGTGTCTGGGTCTGTGCTTCTTCTCCAACCGGCTATGTACAGTCTTCAGCAGAACCTCAGTCTAGTCTTTAGTTCTGGGCAATGGCACACCGCCAGCCTTGAACTGGTCCCAGACAGACAAGCGGCAGAGATACTCTACCTTGCAGGCAACTGGAAGCGCAGAATGTCCTGGACCACAGAGAGCATGTATCTGTTCATTTCTTTGGGGAGCTCACCAATAGAAAGCAGGAGGTTCTTGACTTCCATGTAAGATGGGTTGTTATTGAGGATGATGGCAGCTGCAGTGGTACGCACTGTCTTTTCATGGACCTTCAAATTCTGGTGGTAAACCCTATTCATGACGGTCTTCACCTGGGCACAGGAAGGTCTGTTTTAGTCAGGGCAGATCTGGCTCTTTGGCACTCAGGGTTCCATTCAAGGCTGGAGGGCAGCAACAGACCTCCGGCAAGACTGGCATTTCACACCAGTTCCCTAGCACAATTCTCAAAGGATGCTTTCCTGCATCCTTTTATCCTTACCACTCTAAGTCACTATAGAAAATCCACCATGAATAAATACAGCACTGTGTGGTCACAAATGGTGTTTTTTTGTTTTTGTTTTTGTTTTCAGAGAGGCCGTTAGGTGGCGCAATAGATAAAGTACCTGGCACAGTCAGGATAGACTAGAGTTCGAATCCTACCTCAGACATTTACTACCTATGTTACCCTGGACAAATCATATGACTTCTCAGCTTCAGTTTCCTTATTTGGAGATAATAATAGGTGACAATATATAGCAGAAAAGAGATAATAATGTGAGCATAAAATGAGACAACTACATGTAAATGCTGGCTTTTAATATTAGTCAACAAGCATCTGAGGTGTCTAGATGCCACCCTGTGTGACCTAGCACAATTCACTTAACTTTGGAAACCTTTGGGAAATTGAGCTTCCTCTTCTGAAAAACAGGGATACTAATAGCACCTCCCTTACAGGGTCGTGAGGAGCAAATGGGAAAATATCTGTAAAGTGCTTTGTAAACTTTAAAACACTAGAGAAATGGTAGCGGAGAGCCTGCTGCATGCTTAACACTGGGTCAGGCATTTGGAATCATGTTTTTTCCTTTTCTATCCCTGCCTCCTTCATTCCTTAGATCGCATCCTCAGAGACTTGGTTGCTGCCCCCAGAGTCTGCTTTACACATCAAAATCACCTGGGGAGGGTCTGGGGGGGTGTAAGGTACATGATAAATTAACAAAGCCACACTTATCTGGAGCAACTACACACACACACACACACACACACACACACACACACACACACACACACATACACACACACACCCAGCAGCTTCCACTATTTGGTTAAACAATGATCATGGAGAGTTCCAAAAGAAGAACTTCTTAGCAAACACTATGGATCTCTCAAAGCTTATCTTATGTCTCAGTGTGGCTAATAAACCACACAAATAAGAGAAAAAAATGAATGACAAAAATACTTAACAGAAATTCTTTGCCTTGATGGAAAGGAAAAAGAGATCTTTGAAGCAAGTGATGTCATTTTATAGAAATTACCATAAGGAAAAAAATATACCTGTTAACTTGCCTTGTTCTGCAATTGCAAGCACCCTTTAACCTGCCCCCGCAACACGGTTAACCGCAGAGTCAGTCCTGGCTCCAGGTCTCCACCATAAGTGAGAGCCCTCTCATTTCCAGCTTCTAGGCCTTTCTACCAGAACTTGGGACCTACCTCTGCCTCCCATCCCACATTCTAGGCGAGAAAAACCAAATCAATATTAGAGTTGACTTTGTGTTTATTTTGCATGCATTATGTGTGCCCATGTGGTTATAAAAACTCCCTGAGGCCAGGGTCTGTTCTGTTTTTTGCCTTTGTATTTCCAGGGCCTAGGGTAGAAGGAGGTGCTAAATAAATGCTTGTTTAACTGAACCAAATGAATCATCCCTCTGTAAGGATTGTGCTTATTTTATGTTTTAATTATCCAGGCTGTACTTCACATTATTGGCTGTGTGTAAAACAGGCCCAGGGACATGGAAAGGTGTGGATCACTGGAAAGCCTTTCCCTTTCAGGCCCTGAGCTCTATGCTCAGACCACACAGCTGGATGATGGGGTACAAAGGTCTGTGTCTGTGCCTAGGTTGGTGGTGGAACAAGGAGGCAATTAAAAACATGGAAGCTGATGTTAGAAGAGTACCAAATTCTTCGTTAGAGCTGCCTATAATGTATATGATAGATTATTATTTTGAGGAAGATTTGGTTGAACTAAGTGAGGGCACTTGAATTTCACTTAAATTCAACCAATCCATAACCATTTATAAAGCATCTACTACATCAGGCAATATGCTAGACGTCAGTGATACAAGGACAAAGCAGGCTTTGTTCTCAAGTAGTTCACACGCTCGCAGGAAAACAAGGTGTAGAAAAATAAATGTATATGAAATAAAAGCAGACTAATACAAGGTACTCGACGTGGTCATGACTAGCTGGCAATATCAGGAAAGGCCTAACGTAGGTGGAGGCATCTGCATCCAGCTCTGAAGGAAGGGCAGAGTTAAAAAGGGAGGACATTCCAGGCACGAGGTATAAGCCTATGCAAAGGCATGGAGAGAGGAGATCCAAAGAAAAGAGAAGGTCAGTTGGGCATGTGGAGGGAAATAATGGGAAATAAGGCTGGTGAGGTGGGCTAGTGAAGAGCTTTAAATGACAAAGCAGTTGGTGCTTGATTCCAGATGTAACTGGAAGCCACTGGAGTTTGCTGGTTAACAAGAGCTTCCGGGAATTTTGGGGGCCATCCTGGAAATCTTCTTACCTCGTTAGTGATGAAAGAGCTATCATATCTCTGAAGGGTTGTCGCGGCCAGATGGCTGATGGGCCCATTGTCTGACTCCACATACTTGAGCAGCAGTGGGATCCCTTCAGGAAGGACAGCGTTCTTCAGAGCCAACAGATACATCTTGATGTCTTCCTTCTTGTCTGCTTTCTCAAGGCCTCCCAGGATCAGCTTCTTGGCTTCAACCACTGCCTAAAAAGAACAGGGAACCACTTTAGGAATGTGTACAGGGTTAGGGTAGGGGTGAGCTGTGTGACCTTCCTCCTCTAACCTCGCCCCACCACCAGATTCTCAGAAAAGCTCGGGTCTCACTTCATTTTCCATCATTGACATCTTTGATGATATGCTTTACAACACTTCACTTGAATGAGAAAATGAGGACATTTCTCCCAGACACAGCAGCCACCAATAAATTAAATCTAAATTAAATTCACTGTTTTAAAACATTATCCTGAGGCATTTTAGAAGCAAGGAACATGGTTGGTAATAGGTCTACTCACGGTCTGACATATTCTGAATGTGCAAAGTCATATTTTCATGCTCACTGGGCTCAACAGTAAGTAGAATATAAGCTCCTTGAGGGCAGGGAATTTTTTAAAAATGTGTTTATTTATACATAGTAGTACCTAGTCGTTCCTGTCCCATACTGAATGTTTAGCAAATGTTTATTGAATAGAAAATTATTTCTAAAGCAGAAATTGTCATAGTGCCTAAGTGGTCAATTATACAACATTTTAATGATATCATCAATTTACCTGTCAGGTTCCAGATTAGGTGCTGAGGATGCAAATATAAAAAAGTGAAACAAAACCTGCTTTCAGGGGTCTTATCATCAATCAGCACATACAGAGTGCTTCCAAGATTAGTTAGTATTTTGGAAATTCAACCCAACTCTAAGTGTGGTTAGGGTAGATATCATGTATATCAGTTTTACATTGGTTTTTTTAATTCAATTTTATTTTATTTTCAGAATTGCATTCTCTTCCTCTCACCCTCTGCATCCCAACACACACTGAGAAAGCAAGAAAAACAAAACCTATTACAAATATATATGATCATAAGCTTTAAAATAATAACATAGCTAATATGTGTACTTGTATGTACATACATATACATATACATATACATACACATACATACATTGTTTATTGTGTGCCCGGCATTGTACTAAGTGCTTTGCAATTACTGTCTCATTTGATCCTTCCAATATCCCTGGGAGGTAGGTACTATAATTGTCACCATTTTACAGTTGCAGAACCAAAGCAAAGAGAGGTGAAATGACTTGCCCACGGTCACCCAGCTAGTGAGTGTGTAAGTCCAGATTTGAACTTACATCTTTCTATCTGCACCTCAGGCTTCTCACTGCCTCATTCTAAGAGGAAAGGAAGCAAGTCTAAGCTAAAGGAAATCAGGTCTAGATGATAAGGAGGCCAGAATGCCCATGTCATTCATTAACATCCTTCAGACGGATGGGGACTAGAGGGCTAGATGACATAAAGTAATAGGCACAAGGCGAATGGGACTTGGATCCCAACTGAGGAACACATACCTGTCCCTGCAGGGAAAGCCACACCTGCTTGTGTCCCCTAGTTTAGCTGTTAATGGACATCCCTTAGGAAGGCAAAGTTCCTAGTGATGTCTGTCTGAGAGGGAAGGGACAAAACACAAGGCAAACCGGCTCTGAAATACGAACATTGGCAGGAAAAAAGCCTATATTTTCATAAGCTCAGCATCTGCACAGCAGGAAGAACAGCTTGGTCTGATGCTGTTCAATCTGGCCTTTCTTTTTCAATCATCCTTGGGAGGTAGCTGCTTGTGAGTGTGTGTGTGTATGTGAGTGAGTGTGTGTGTGTATGTCTGAGTGTGTATGTGAATGTGTGTGAGTGCGTGTGTGTGTGAGTGCATGTGTGAGTGTGAGCGTGTGTGAATGCGTGTGAGTGTGAGCGTGTGTGAATGCGTGTGAGTGTGAGTGTGTGTGTCAGTGTGTGGGAGTGGGAGTGTGTGTGAGTGTTAGTATGTGACTGCATGTGTGTGAGTATGTGTGCAAGTGTGTGGAAATGTTAGTGTGTGTGTGAGTGAGTGTGTGTGTGTGTGTGTGTGTTCAAAGAACACAGAGATTTGAATAGAAAAGTTCTCATCTTTAAAAAACAAAGCTCCTGCTAGGTGGAGAATTCTTAGCCAAGGATTGAGGAGCTTGTGAAAGAGGATATAGACCACTTTAGAATATATAAAATTTATGAAAACTTTTACATTAACAAAATTGATGTGGCAAAGATAAGAAAAGGTGGCACTTGGAGGGAAAAGTCTTTGTATGCTAGCAAGTCTGATGTCCCAGATGTAGAGAACTAGCACAAACATATGAGGTCAAGGGCCATCCCCCAATGTAGCATCACTCATGATCAGAAAAATACAAATTAAAACAACTCTGAGGTTTTGCCTCACACCCAGTAAACTATAAAAGATATTACAAAAAGACAGAAACAGTCAATGCTGAAGAACTCTGAGAAGACTGGTCTAGTCATGCATTACTGGTGGAGCTGTGAATTATTCTTAACATCATGGAAAACAATTTGTATTTATGTGACAAAAGTCACTAAACTGTCCATACCTCCTAATTCCACAACACAGCACATATCCAAGGGAAACAAAGACAGAAAGAAAAATTCCATATGTAATTAAATATTCAGAGCACACTTTTTTGTGTTAGCAAAAATAACTAGAAGGTAGGTCCCTATCAATGGAAGAATGACTAAACAAATTGTGGTGAATAAATAAAGTGGAATATTATTGGACCAAAATAAAAAATAAATATGAAGAATTCAGATAAACATGTATCCTGATGCACAGTGTAATCGTCAGGACCAAGAAAGCAAGATGTACAATGACAAAAATGTAAACGAAAACCCAAATATCATGGAAGTTTCCTGACTAATCTTACTCTTAAGAAGAGAAAAGGAAATGAACCTCTCTCCTTTTATTGAACCAATATGAATATGGTGGAGAGATGAGGCTATCAGACATTTGTGTCATTTAGCTTTGTCAAGGGTTTTCCTTTATTACAAGGAGAGGCTCACTGGATAGGCATGTGCAGGCGGGGTGGGGGAAGGATGCACTGTATTCAGAAATGATTATTTAAATTAATTAAATACATTAATAATAAAATAATTAAATAAACGTATTATTTAAAAACGAGGAATTAGTAAAACTTTAATTTTAAAAAAATGAATGTGCAGAAAGCTGGTAGATTTCCCAAGCTGATAGAGAGACTTTTTTATCATATGAAACCAAAATACACAGATGAAGGATGCATGTAACTTCTAAGTAATTAGAAGTAACAAAATGAATGTTTTCATTGTGAAAACTGAACTGACATGTGGTTGACTTCTGCCCTCATGGATTCTCCTGAAGCCTGGTCTACATCTAAGAACAAAACTGTACTTGCGGCCCTATGATGCTGGGCATAAAACAAACACTAGGTGGATACTGACAGATTGTAAAAGAAATCGGCACGGTTGTCACTTACTGGGGCTTTGCAGGCTTCATTCTGGCACAATTTCCTTATAAGTGCACCAATGATGATGACAACTGTTTCTCTGATGTCACTGCTTCCAATGGGGTTCTTAAATGTCTTCTGTTAGCCAAATGGAAATAGATGTTACTGACACTTTTAAATTTTTCTGAAGTACATTAATAGGTAGAGAATACACATTCTACTCTCCAAATATGTTTTTAATCACCTTAAAATACTTAGTTTTATGCTTTAGAAGTGTAACACATTTTCCAGACACTCTGGAAAGTGTGGGGGCAGCTGGTGCTTTGCTCCAGGGTCCCACAATTTGGAAGCCATTGGTAATAGATAGCCCTTAAATTCCTTCAGAAATAGCTGAGATTAGCCTCCCCCCCCCCCCGTTAGAAAGAAAAACTGGTTAAAATACAATGCCAGATGATGTATAATTTCCTCCCTGTGGTGGCCCACCAAGTTGAACTTCTTTCTGAGCCAACATTGCCTTGTTCCCTCTCACAGTAACAGCCAATGCCCTCAGGTC
The DNA here is from genome assembly GCA_023548195.1 of Bettongia penicillata ogilbyi. Lineage (NCBI taxonomy): Eukaryota > Metazoa > Chordata > Mammalia > Diprotodontia > Potoroidae > Bettongia > Bettongia penicillata. The sequence continues at coordinate 1,174,517 of JAJHZJ010000288.1, read as the reverse complement.
TGTCTGTCTGTCTGTCTGTCTGTCTGTCTGTCTCTCTCTCTCTCTCTCTCTCTCTCTCTTTCTTTCTCTCTCTCTCTCCCTCTCTTCCTCTCAACAGACTGGTATCCCAGGACCTTTCCCCCTAGAGGGCCTTGCGTCCCAAGGTACAAGTTATCTCTTCCCCAACTTAATCTGGTTTTAGACATTTATCTGAGGGCACCTTTTTTGCTGACACATGAAAGAACACATTTGGAGGGCTTGCCCTGGGCACCAGAATTGCTAGATATGACCCTGAAATTTATTACGCACCTTTGAACTGAAGAGATATGAGATAATATAACTAATCTGACAGTACCATTTTCAGGAAAACAAGGACCATGTACGTTCCCTGATAAAGAACTCAATTTTTCTCTAGTGAACTGAGCTGATTTTAATTAGTCTATCTCTTCTCCTTAATTGTGCCATTTATGGTAGTCAGTGAAGGAATATTATAGTTTCTGAAGAACTGAAACTGAATGGTGATCAAGGGCATTTTGCATGTTATACTGTAAACTAGGAATTAAAGAGAAAAAGACCAAAAGATGTCATCCAAGACATGTATGAGTGATTCAGTAAATGGGCTGGCCATGTGGCAAAGCAAGAGATAAGCCTGGGTACTCTGCTAAAAGCAAAGAAGCCCTAACCCTCCCCCACCTCTCCACCACCACACTACCCCCAAGAGTGTTCACCTTGAGGTTTGTTTTTGTTTCAGGAGGTTAACTGGTGGATTCTTCTGATTTCCTCATCTCCTGGTTCTAAGATATCTGAGTAATTTTCCTTTATAATTTCTTGAAATAATATCTAGGCTCTTCTTCCGATCAGTTTTCAGGAAGTCCAATTATTTTTAAATGATCTCCTCAATCGATTTTTTTGGTTAGCTGTCTTCATTTTTTCTTCTATCTTTTCAGTCTGTTCACTTTCTTTTATTTTCACTGCAGTCTCATAAAGCTATTGGATACTCTTTGGCCAACTCTAATTTAAATTTTCTTTTTCAGTAAGGTTGTGTGTCTCTTTTGGTAAAATTCCAATTTTAAAGGAGTTACCTTACAATGATAATTATAAGAGTTAAAGATCTTCCCTGCCCATTAATAGGCCTCAATACCTTCTTGTTAATTTCTATTGAAGCACTGGGTTCTATTCAGGCACTGCTCTGAAAAGTGTATAAATACTCTGAGACTTTACTTTGGGGCTTAGTTTTTGGAAGTGGGTCTTATATATATATATATATATGGTCAGACAGCTGGATCTGTCTGTTGATCTGTGATGTATGTATTGCTTATGGTCAGACAGTTACAAGTCCTGTCTATTGATTTTTATTTCTCTGTTTGTATTTCCTCTGAAGTTCATGGTGCTGACTTTTCTCCCTGGACTATGTGAATGCTATGTGTGTTTGATTAAAGTGATTGTTGACCCCTCAAAAGTTGCTTTCCTTTTAGAAAAGTAGATCTAAGAGACTGCACAGTAGGCCCTCCTGTGTATGCCAGGGTCCTTTCAGTTACATATCTTTAGGAATATTTTATATCACTTTTACAAAGCTGTTAATTCTCTTTCAATAACTTTGTTGCATAGTTCTCATCCTCTCCCATTTTCCTCTACTACTCTTACTTTGTTTTCAAAATTAATTTTTTCATCTTTAAAAAAACTCATAAGAATTCTTGTTGGGCTGTTGGTCTAAGTGTACTTTTCTCTGGAGCTTTGTAGATGTTTTCAAATACTGCCATCTCCTGTGTTTCTGTCTTCAACTGTCCTGTGATCATAGTAGCTTTTTATGGTCAGGTTCTTTGGTTTGTTTGTCCATTCTTCCAGCCTAGTTCTTGACTTTAGGCTTAATGTTAATGTTGGGCTCTGCACTCCCTCCTGGGAGAATATCTGGCCTGAGCTTCTGTCTTTCTACTTCCTTCTGCCATTTTCACAGCTTAATCTGGGGGCCTGCAAGGTTTTGATGCTTCTTAAGGTAATGTCGTCTGGGGAGAGATTTGTTCACTGCCCTCCTAATATGAGCTCTGCAAGCTTCTATCCCAGGTTTGGATCTATTGGATGGCATGTGGCTGAGTTTTAATAGACTACTGCGGAACTTAACTATTGTTAGCCCACTGGGAAGTTCCATAGCTTGAGAGACAATGCACTTTTTGACACTCCTTTGGCCTTGGTTTACTGCCATGGTTATTCCACTGCAGGCTTATGTGCAAGGCTAAAGGTTACAACTACATCTCCACTCTGCTGTTGGGCTCAGTGCCACACAGCTAAATTTTTAGAAACTTGTTCCTTGCTTGGTACGTGGCTAGGAGCTTTCAGTCATCTTCTCTGCTCTGAACTATGACCCAGACTTGGGTAATGGGTGACAGAACTGTCAGTTGGCACCCACCTATTCCAGTTTTCAGTGTTGGTTCAGGGATCCCTTTCTGCTTTGGTACTTCTAGCCCCAGTGTTTGGTCTTAGCTCCGTTACAGTCCCTAGGCATTAGTATACTCCCCATCACTGCCTCTGCTGTTCCTATGCCATGGTCCTGGCCAACCTGTGTCCACAAACCACTGTCTTCTTAAGCTGCTCTGGGCTGGAAAAATGACTCACCATGATTTTTTTCCCTCCCCTTTTTTCCGCACTTTTTCCCTAAATGCGCTTTCCCCATAGGAATTCAATCTGCTGTGTTTTCTAGGTTGTTATAGAGGAGATGTGTGGAGTGAGCTGGGCAAAAATGCTTACTCCAACTCCAGAGGCAGATTTCAAACCCAGGTCCTCTCCTCACTTACTAGGGCAAATCTCTAAGACATAAGTTGCAGAGAAGGTGCTTACCTGAACTCATAGAAAGTTCATCACCCAAAAGACCTCACAACCCTAAAATCACAGATCTGGTCCCTAACCCAATGAAACAGTCCAGGAAGCTTTAATGAGAAATTCTGAGTTACATAAAATAAACAATCAGTACAATTAGCACATCACTTCATGCAATCCTAGCAGTAATTCAGGTCTAATTTCATCCTTCAATATTTGTCTTAATCCTGTTCATTGTATTAGGTGAACTATTCCCCCACCTCCCCTTCCCCACCCCCACAGATTCACACTCTCCCTCTGTACTCACGAGCAGGGCTTGCAAGAGCTTTTCATTGGGGTGGGAGGCGAAACCACAGGCATAAAGAAACCTCTCTTGGAGAATAATATCGCTTTCACTTTTAAAATTCAAAAACTCCAGGATGGCTTCCAAAGAATCTGGGGTCTGAGCAGATGTGATAGCATCTACCAGTTGAGGTCTGTAAGAGAAAACCACTAACTGTATCTGTATCCCTAGCACCTAGCACAGTGACTGCCCACCACATAGGAGCCGAATGACAAGTGTTTACCAAATAAATGAAAAATAACCATCATTAATACTCATCTGAATACTTGGGAAAGTATTTGAAAGTTCAACTACAGATAGACTTTGAATTTTCATCTTTCTAGGGAAGTAATAGGTGAAATAAGAAAAAAAGAAACTAATTTCCACCCTTTTCTATCAATGCTATTACATGTTGTCTTTGATATAAAATTTTAGTTACAGCCTTTATTTTATTGATTGTCTGCTTTTATCCATTAGTCACAGCAAATATCTTAATCCTAGGACATTTCCTCTTTTTGGGCTCTCTTTCCTTTCCTTATTTTGAATAACACATCTTCAGAAGAATGCAAACTGATATGAACTGAAGCTAAATATAATTAGAAAAACAAATCCGTTGAAAAAAATCACAAATTAATTTCAGGGCTAGAGAAATGTATTAAGGTCAAGATGAGGTGATTAGGTGGTATAATTATAACTCCTGACTTGGAGTCTGGAAGATGGTATTTGAATCTGGTCAGTCCCTTACTAGCTTAAACCTCTGTCAGCCTCAGTTTCCTCATTTATAAAATAGGGATAATAATAGCACATACCTAACAGCTATGTGAGGAACAAATGAGAGTATATGTGTAAAAGCACTTAGCACACAGTAGGCGTTGTTTGGTCATTTCGTCCTTTCAGCCTTCATCTTTCTGCTTCCATATGGACAGACTCAGTTAATTAAATATTGAGGCATCTGAGGCATGGACACTTAGTTATTTGGAAAGGCAATGAGCTAGGCCAAGAGTGTCAGCTTTCAGCTGTCAGCATTCCATGCATTTATAACAGTGGAAAATGGGAGTGCAGATAATCCTTAATAATGATAATAATTGCCAACATTTATATAATGCCTTAAGGTTGGCAAAGCATTTTACATGTGTCCTCTTCATAAATAGTGTGTATTTATAATGTACTTTAAGGTTTACAAAAGTATTTTATGTTATCTCATTTGATGCTCCTAACAACCCTGCAATTATTATCCCCATTTTACAGTTGAGAAAACTGAGGAAGACAGAAGTTAAGTGACTTGCCCAAGGTCACAGCTAGTAAATGTCTGAGACTAGATTTGACTCCAGGCCCAGCACTCTATTCACGGGGACACCAGCTGCCTCTGTACCTCTACAAGTCAGGACCTCTACAATTTATAATCTTACAGTGTCTTCTGAAGGCAGGGAGAGGCTAGCTGGTTACCCAGGGTGACAGGCCGGTGCATGTCTTACGTGGGACAGGAAGTCTTCCTTGAGGGCAAGGACTGTTTCATTCCTGTCTTTGTGTCCTGCTAGACATTGCAAGTATTTATTAAATTCTTGTTGACTGATCATTTCATTTGTGTCTTGAATTAAATTACATTTCTAAGCTGAAGTCACTTTTCCCCACCAAGATTGAAATCTTTTAAAATGTAAATAAAGTTTATTTCATCCAAATGAAATTTATCTAATATTCAGGAATATTATATCAGTAAACATCAAAAGAAATGTACACCCAGCTTTCTCTTGGCTATCCATCAATCACCATCTATTAAGCACCTACTATGTGCTAGATCCTAGGCTAAGTTTTTTTCTTGCTTGCCTGCGCACATGGACAGGACCAATTTCTGCTCTTAGATATTCCATGGTGTTTCTCATTAACATTTCATTGCTATTAAGCACAGTTACTATGAAATCCTTTTCTGGTCAAGTGATTCTACATTTTTACCTTATGACAAAAGGTTATGATAAAAGTGCCAAACAGAACAAAACAGTCCATTTCTATTGGTTTTGCTCTCAGTCCAATTCTCTGTTTAACAATCATCCAAATAAGAAAGCTTCTGACCCCGTCTGATTTTGACCTTCGGAAGGCACCATATGATGACTCCAAATACTTACAGGATTTCTTTCTTTTCGCTTTTGAGAATCTGAAGAAGCTCCTCTTTCTTAGCTGTCCTGAAATGATGGATGAGGTCCAGGAAGGCTCTGGCCGAGTCAGCTTTGGCCAGGTTGTCGGGCTGCAGCTGCTTCCTCGTGGTCTGCCAGAACTCAGAAAGCTGAAAAACATGACCTCCAGTTCATATCGAGTGCCTTCAGGGTGATGTCTCATTCTCAGACCCATTTACAAAGGGCGAATTATTTTTTCCTAGAATAAACACTGTTTTATAACTGTCAAGTACTACAAGCCAGTATGTCAGTAAAATCTCTATACTCACAACACACTCCTGTTATCATCCATGGTTATGGTGACCCTTTAGACACTAGGTTGTCTTATGTCCTTATGACCATGCTTAACCGGTATAATTGAACCTAATAGTCCTAAAACAGCTGTCACTCACTACCTTGTTGTTTTATGGAGTTTTAAATTGAGGCCAAGGCTTTACCATTAAAGTAGACAAAGGGTGGCATATATGTTTATTCCTAGATACTTTGAGAAGAAAAAAAAGATCCAAAATATTTTTGTTTTTTCTCAATTAACAGTTTCCACAAGTGTCTGTAGTCACTTTGCTGGGACCCTTATGTTTTTAAAGCATAGGGCAGAGGGTGGGAGAAATATATGTGCTCTTCATTTATTGTGAATTCTCCTTTTTCGTTTTTGATTTGGCAAAATTGATTTTCCATTCCTATATTAAAAAATAAGATTAGACAATATTTTGTCTATTTTATTAATTTAAAAAACCTAGTGCCAACTTTACTTAGCAATTCAATCAATTTTTAATCTTTTCTGATTTTCAGAACTGCTTTTTTTAAATGTTTGCCTAATTCACTGACCATTCTGAAAAGATAAATTTTTTTCAAAATGTAGCTCTGGCTGCATCCCTGAAGTTTTTTTATTGTCTCTTTGTTGTCATTTCCTTTGATGAAATTACCAACTTTTTTCCAAAAATTACCAAAATTTACCAATTTCAGTGACTTGTTTGTAAAAATAGGGTCACAGCTTGTAACAATCACAAGCAGCCTTAGAACAAGTATTAAAAGGCCTTTAGTTGCACAAGAATCACAGACAGATGGGTTAAAGAAACGTGGACATGCTCCAGGGATTATCTACAAATCACTGAATGGAAAGGAAAGGGACTCCAGAAACTGAAATGTGAGTAGAGTTCTAGCTGAGGCTCCTGTGCCTGGTGGGGAAGGAAAGGCCCTTCCCCACTTTGGCTGGGGGTGGATTGTTAGACCGCTCATCTTCCCATTGGTATCTTGGCATGTTATGCCCAGGAAAGTAGCTGACCTTCCAATCCAAATCCTATGTGGCATCCCTAGATGGATCTTCATCACCAGGAGCCACAGTCAGACTGTATAAGGGGCCCAGAAAAAAAGGTCACACCCCATTGACAAGTGACTTGCCCAGGGTCACAGCTAGTAAATATCTGAGGCCCAGCATTCTATTCATGGGGATACCAGCTTCCCCTGTACCTATGCAAGTCAGGGCCTTGTTCCTCATGAAAGGGAGAAAAACTTCCAGCAATGCACCCTTTGGTAACATGTGTAGGCTAAGCCTGAGTCCACTTTCCCCAGAATTTGTATGTATTGGAGGGAAAGTCTGTCATAGGTGTTTTATACCAACTGATCTCATTGTATCATTTAAATAAATATCTCTTTCTTAAAACTATTTACTAAATGGATTATCAATTTATAATCTGGGCAAGGGGGAAGTACACCAAAGGGAGCTTGAACCAATGACATCATAAAATTGCCCCTGACCCCTCAGGGTTACCCCTAGAACTGTGAAGGGGACATATAGCCAAGCTATATCTAGCTACATTTCCTGATCCCCTCAGTTTTCAGCACTTTCTCTCTCTTGAAATTATTCTCTGTATAGTTTATATATTCTAGTGGATGGAAAGCTATTTTCAGAGCCAGGAACATCTAAGTCCGAGTCTCACTTCTGAAACATACTGGCTGTATAACCTTGGACAAGTTACTTGGCCTGCCAGTGTTCTAAGGGAAGAGTTCCTGACTTCTTTTGTGTGGTGGACTTCTGGAGCAGTCTAGTAAAACTTATGGCTCACTTCTCAAAACAATACTTTTAAATGCATAAAATAAAATACATAGGGTTACAAAAGAAACCCATTATATAAGCATAAAGATGTAATTTTCCCCCTGTCTATGAAACCCAGGTTAAGAATCTCTACTTTAAGATTACAAATTGCAGAGAACACACTGACCCGTACTGAAGTCAGAGCTTCTTCTACTCCCCTGAAAGGACAAGTTCAGTCTCTGGCCCTAGCCAAATACTTCATACACACTGTACATGCTCTGTCCCCCCTAGCTGCATGTAAGTTCCTGGGGAGAGACTTGCATGGTACAACACCAAGCATTCAGTAGATGCTTAATAAATGTTTATGGAATTGAATGGAAGCCAAGTGAATGACTGTCATGCAACTCCAAAGCAGCAGAAAGAGCTGTGAACACTTACAGAAGGACACCGCTTGCACTTGCTCTCAAAGACCTGCCCAACCAGGGAGATAGAGGCATATTTTGAATCCACAGCCTTAACCACCGCATCGACCTTTTTTCCAGCCATCAGTCCTGGGCCTGCTGCTGTTGTCTTCAGCTCCAGTTTCTGCCTGTATAACAACCAAGGAAAAAGACCTCATGGTCAACATTCACATACATCAAACAGGAAGAGACTCGATCAAAAAATGCAAGGGAAATATTTCAACATTTAATGGCTGAGATTTCTCATTTCTTAACTAAATCCTACTAGTGATCTACTGTCCTCTATGACCCAGTATCATGAAAATTGTTACTGAACCCAATCTAAACATCAAAATAACATATATAAATATAGGTTCAAGATTCTGTAAATAATGTAGACCTGACAGTGTATTTGCCAGGTTTCCTTTACAAATAATTTCTTCTCCTCTTTCTTCTTTTTCTTTTTTTACAGCACCTGTGATTTCACAGAAATAGGAAATTCCAGGGGAGAAGCTTTTTCAGTCAATCAGAGCAGCATCTGCTCTGCCATGAGCACGAGGTCACCCACACAAGCAGCATGCTAGAGGAAGCACCTGCGCCCAGGCCCTGTGGATTCCCCGGCCAGCTCCTGCCTGGACCAGGCTCCTTCTGGAGTCCCTGCCTTCCTTCAACACAAGACACTCTCTCACAGCAAATAACAGAAAAGTACAAGGTGCTTTTTGCTGTTGTTGCTGCTGCTTTTTGGGTTTTTTTTTTTTTTGGTGCTAGTCAGAGAAATGAACTGGAGAGAACAATATATTCAAGTTTTACTTAAAATTAAGGAACAGCAAAGAAAATTTAAAATTCCAAATATTTGCTTCTTGATCTTACCTCGATACTATTTTGCCTGTAGCCATTCTCTGGAAATTGAGACCATAGGCATAGGTCTCCTCTGCCAGGACTGCTGTGACAAAACTGTCTTCTATCTTGTAAGTGGTCATAGATACTGCTTTGGAACTGATCCCTAAAACCTAGGTGAACCGGGGAGAAATGGGAGGAAAAGGACTTGGTTAAAAAAAAAGCAAGATTTAGTTATTTGTTTCTGGATCAATTTAAGAAAAAAAAAAACATAACCATCCACTTAGCTTATATTGCAGGCATATCTGCAATGGAGTCTCCACTGACTAAGGACTCTAAGTCCAGGGGTGGGGAACCTGCAGTCTTCAGGCCATATGTGGCCCTCTAGGACCCCAAGTGCAGCCCTTTGACTGAGTTCAAACTCATAGAACAAATGTCTTTAATACAAGGATTTGTTCTGTAAAACTTGGACTCAGTCAAGGCCTAGAAGGCCACAGGTGGTCTGGAGGCCACAGCTTCCCCACCCCTGCTCTAAGTATACTCCCACAGTTTATTCTCTCCCTTCTCTTTTCACACTTACTCTGCCAGAGCAGTATCAAATGAGATCATTTGTGTAAAGTGCTTAGCACAGTGCTCGGCACACAGGAAACACTCAAAGAGTGCTTTTTCCTCTCCCATTTCTTCCAAAAGCACGGCTTTCTAGATACTCTGAATGAAGAGGGCTGGGTCATACCTTGTTCTGGGTGGTAAATCCAGGTCTTTCAATTTTACAAGTATTCAGGGCCTTAATTTTGGTCACTTTATCTTGATGGGCTTGATACGTCACTTTGCAATTCCCAGAAATGTCCACCTAAAATTTTTTAAAAAGAGGAATCGTCATTTGGAATGAACTCATTTATTACTTGATCCTAAGAGAAGGGCCTTGAGAAAGGTCACCCCAACTTACTATTAGGCAATCACAATTTTCTCAAGGTCAACAAGAGTGGGAGGAGGGAATGAAAATGTGCATTTCTTCTAGTACAGAGTTATTTTTTCCATGCTTTCCAGCTCAATATTACTGCACCCCCACAAGAAATTCAGGAATAACAAAATGTGTTCCCACCCCTTAGTACCTGCCAATAACAGGGTTTAGGAAAATGGTGGGGGGGCTATAAGGGAGACGTTGCCTTCATGTCAACTTCTGAGAGCTGTGGTTGCCAGAAGGTATGGGAGTACAGGTCTGAAGGACACTGTTACTAGATTTTAATGATGGCACCAAAGCTTTTTGTATTTGTTTGAACCTCTACTCATACATGGACTCTATCTACCCTACCTAAGTTGGGCCATCTTGACTTTTTTTCACTTTACCTGGGCCTTAACCCCTTGGCCAGTCTTCATAATAGATCTCTTAGTCTGAATATATTTCTCCTGTATGTAATGGTTCTTTCTGAAATGTAGGTCAATGTGATGGCCAGACAAGGCTCTAGTACTTCCAGGTACTAACTTTGGGAAACCCACTTGATTTCTGATTGTTTCCTTATCTGGAATGTTGAACTTGGAACTCCAACCTTGACTTTGTCACTTGTTCTCTGGGTCTCAGTTTCCTCAACTAAAAAAGGAGTTGCATCCAAATGAGCTCTAAAGTCCTGTCCAGTTCTAGAGCTGTGATCCTATGAGAACTCAAGGGTTTTTCTAACTCTAAAGTTCTAGAATTTTTTAAAGTTATCTCAGTCTAGACTTGGCGCCAGGGCAGCTGAACAGCTGAACTTCTTGACTCTTCCCTCAAATAATCTGGAATCTAGTCTTTCTGGTGATAGACATTTGTATTTCTATCAAAATTAAATCATGTTACCCAAACAACTCCCACTTCATAAAGTGCTTCTTTCCTCTGCATTTTACCAGGATAAAGTAGTTCTAATCAAGGATCTGTCTGCCTAACTGCTTTCATTGAATATCTATAAATCACACAGGGATGCTGTTGTGTCCAAAGAAATGAATCAAGGAATGGTATCAGAAAAGCTGTAGAAAACATGTATGGTCTGATACAGAGCAAAATGAGCAGAACTAGGAGAATAATATATATAATATCAACAGCATTGTAATGACAAACAACTTTAAAAGACTTTTGGAACAGCAGCAGTAGCAGCAGCAACTTTGGAAGCTTTCAGCCCAGAGATGGAACCTCTGCTGGCACTGGGTACAGCTGGTGCAGACTGACTACTCTCTTGCCTATAAGCATTCTGGGTCACAGTTCCAGGGTGGAGAGGAACATCTGTGATGGGTCACAAGGGAGAAGGGGCCCTGGTCACAGTTCAAAGGCAGAGAGTAGCACTAGCATTTGTGGCTGCTGGACAGCAAGAGCCCTTCCTGGTTAAAAACCACAGCACAGACCAGGAAGGCAGTGACCACACCTCTTCCCAGATCATATCACCTTAGAAGCACTGAAAACTTATAGCTCCCTAGAACTGGCTCTGAAAACAGCAGCATGACAAAGCCTGAAGCTTGGGACAGTACCTTCCCATCCACAGGTGAATAAGTACAATTTTAATATTAATTTCAAAGTCAAGAAATAGACTGGAAAATCACAACAAAAAAGAACTCAACTGTAAAAAGTACTATGGTGACAAAGAAGAACAAATACAAACTCAGAAGACAATAATGTGAAAACAGCAATAAGGAAAGCCTCAAAGGAAAAAATGCTAATTGGACACAAGTCCAACAAGAATTTCTAGAAGAGTTAAAGAAAGAAATAATAATGGTAGAGGAAAAAATAGGAGAAGAAATGAGAGTGCTGCAAAAAAAAATGAAAGGGAACTAACAGCTTGGTAAAAAGAGGCACAAAAAATAATAAAGAAAATAACACCTTAAAAAAGTAGAATTGTCCAAATGAAAGAAAATGGAAACTAAGGGAATACTCATCAACTGGGAGTGGCTGAAGATGTGGCATAGGATTTGGATGGAGTACTATTGTACTACAGAAATGACCAGGAGGACAGTTTCAGAAAATCATAGGAAGACCTATATGAACTGAAACAAAGTGAAGTGAGCAAAAACAGAAAGTCATTGTATACAGTAACAGCAATATTGTAATGATGATCAACCATGAAGGACTGAGTTGCTCTGAAAGGACTCATGACGAAAAAATTCTAACCTCCTCTGAGTGTAAATTGGAGCAAAATTTTTCACTTTATTTTTCTTCCCCTTTTTGTGATATAGATAATATAGGAATATGTTGTGCATGATTTCAGGTATATAACTGATACATTGTTTGCCTTTTCAGTGGGTGAGAGAGGTGTGGGAGGGAGGAAGAAAATTTGGAATTCAAAAAAAAGTTAAAAATAAATCATAACTTTAGAAATAAAAGAGTTTAAAAGTCTGATCAGTGCAATGACCAACCAAAATACCAGAGGACTGATAATGAAGCATGCTACCCACCTCCCAACAGAGAGATGATGGATGTAAGATGCAGAATGAGACATTTTTGGATGTAGCCAAGGGGGAAGTCTGCTTACCGTGACAATATACTTTTATTACAAGGGTTTTATGGATTATTTTTTTTTGATGAGGTGATGTGGTAGGGAGCTTATTCACTGAAAGCATTTTTTATTATATCATAATCCAGGGTACCAGTTTCAGTTTTTCTATTCTGCTATTCATGATATCCCTCTATAGCTCATACCTCACTGGCAGTTCCAGAGGTTAGCTGCATCTGAAACAGACTGGCCAGTCCTCTCTTGAGATTCTGTACTCCCACTGGTTCATTTGGATGTGAGTAGTAGTCTGTAATCTGGAGTAAGAGATAATCCAAAAGAAAGACAAGCATTATCAATAAGATCTCATTAAATCAATAGTAGACAGTCAGATCTTCCCTTTCCTCTCTGTTATTCTGGTGCCAAGCCTTTAACTTTCTGGTGAAGAGGAGCTGCTTTTCATTCCACAAAAAACGAGATCAGAAGGATGATGGGAAGGGGAAATGTCTCTTTCTAGAGAGAGGATGAGCACAGTTGCGGGTTGTACCCTTTTCCTGCTACTAACCCTAGAGGTCAAAGTGATTGTCTAGGAGATCAATCTTTGAGATTCAGTGGTTGATCCCACTCTATTCTGTGGAAACCTATAATCATCCCACTGTACTAAATGAAGATGTTTCAGGGAACCTCAAAACCCCTGAGTCAACCTGTCAAGTAGTAACAGCCAAAGGTCCCTTTCCACTGGCAGAGCATTTGAAAATTAACTAACTGCCAATCACCCAGGAATGCCACAAGCACGAATCAGAACCACTCTCCAGGTCCAAGCTCTCTTCCCACAATGCCTGGACCTGCTTGACCCTAATAAGAAACATATTTTAAAAAACTACCTCTTTTACTTGTCTTGATGCCTAATTCCTTTAAGGGCACCAGTAGTGTGCCCAATTCCACTTAGGGCAGCAGAAGACTTATTTCATTCTCCCTGCCTGCCCTTTATAACAAGCGCATCCCTTCCGTAAAGCTGACTAACTAGACTGTAGTGCTATGAGCTCCAAAGTGCATACAAGGGATAGGCAAATGCACAGTTAGGGGAAAGGATGGAACAAGACACACATATTCATTAATAAAAATCACCTGATTTTATCGGATGGCAATCACATAGAAATTCCATCATCCCTCCTCATCGTTTTCTCTCTAACATAAATGGTGGCCTCACAAAGTGCAGGAGAAAGTTGAGCAGTTATCCAAAGAGCTGGATGAACATGCACAATTAATAGAAGTAATGTAGAACTTTGCTAGGGAGCACAGGCTCTCTCCCCCTCCCCATTCAGATCCTTCCTCAAGGTTTCACTTCTCTTTGTCAATGGACATTTCATCATCATTTAAATGACCACTTTTCTTAGTTACTGCAGTGGTTGAATCCATGCATCTCAGGCGAGTGTTTGCCCCAGTTAAAAGGCAATTGGAACAATGACCTCAGTGTCTGAAAATGCATGCTATCATATTTTCTAACAAACCACTGGCACTCTATCAGCCCCAAACATGAGCTTCTAATGGGTCATATCATAAACTGGGTCTTTCTCCATTTTTCAGCAGCATGACTGGTGCACAGTCACATTTCCCAAGCCAAGGGTAGGTTAGGAAAATTTCCAGGAGTAAAATGAATCTAAGGTCTACTACTACTGCACCTGTGAGGAAACAGACCGTGATTGATTTCTCACATGATGGAGTGCAGATTACGACTGACCATGAGGTCACTGGCCTGGCCTTCTTCCTAGATGTTTCAGAAGACAAGTGTTAGGATCTGGCAGAAAAAAATCCTGGAGTGTTATCATTATACAGCATAACCTTCCAACCTACAAAACATGCCCTTTATTTTTACATAGTTATCTTTACATTAACTACAAACTGGCTTTCTGATTCAACCTTTGGGTAACAAATGTTTGCCAACTTTAAGGCAGATTATCCATTTATTCTCATGGCCCCTAGGGAGAGATGAGATGCCCAACGTATATGCAAAGTGTCCACGGACCTTCCTTCTTGTTACAGGGCTATGGTGTGTACGTGCTTTTAGTAGTTATCCTCAAAGATGAGATTTCTTAGGCTTGCGTACCCAGATCTTAAGTCAAATATTAAACCTCCAGGGTCATGTTAGTTATCAAGGAGGGGTTCTGAATGGTCCTAGAACTCATTCTGACTTGAATCCCCTTGAGTATAAACCTCTTTTATGCACAGGGTATCTCAAAAGTCTTTAATAGTTTAAAACTGCTCTAAATCCTTTGGGATACTACATACCTACATGCCTACACCCCCATATATATCTGCATGTGTTTGTACACATATATAAGACATATAAATATGAATATGCATCCATCCACACACACACACACTCATTTGTGCACATGTTTTTCTGTGCCTCTCCCTATAAAATGTAACACATGGAATGTAAAGACTCCTATTTTTTGTCTTTGTATTCTCAGTGCCTTCCCTGTACGGTGCCTGGCACACAGCAGGTACTTTATAAATGCTTATTCATTGAATAAGTTGTACACCTACTGTATGCTCTTCCTTTATGCCCACTAGTAGATCTGAGATTTAATCTTTATCTAGGTTATTTCAGAAAACCCTATTTAGTGGTGACTTTTCTCTCAAGCTAGAAAATGATGGAGTGTCTGTTTGGCAGAATGGAAAAGCCCATTGGGCTCTGGGGTCCCAGGAACCAAGCTTAAATCGCAATCCTGACACTATGTGGGTTACCTTGGGGGAGGGCTGGAGGTCCCCTTCACCTCCTTCAGCCTCAGGCTTTTTATCTGGAAAATGACGGGCCAGACTGGATGGCCTCAAAGGGTACTTTTGGCTCTAAATCAAAGATCCAGCATTTGAGATGAGATCTTAAGGGAGAATTTATACTTCTCTCCTTCCTTCATATCAGCTTCTATTGTTACAATGGGACTGGCAAGGTGTGGATACTCTGCAGGTGCCTGTGTTTTGCTTGTCTATGGTACAATTACAGGAACACAGATTTAGAACTGAAGATCTTAAAAGACATTTGTCCAGCTCACACTTTACAGATGAGGAAACCGAGGCCCACTGAGGGTAAGGGCTTGCTCAGGTGGTAAGGAGCAGAGCTAGGATTTAAGCACTGGTCCTGTGAATTCAAAATCCTAGCTCATGGACAAGCGTGCAGTTGTGTCCCAGCGGATGTTAGTCAGCAGGCTGCATTACTGGAGTAGGATAAAGGTCACAGTTTCACAACAGGAGGTGAGGCTGTTCCATCATATTCTGGCCATAGATGATGACTTCATGAATTCTGAAATGAGGGCTGGCCAGGTAAGAGTCTAGAATGGTTGTCTGAAGACACTCCCCTGGGTCTTTACACCATCAGGGACACATTGTTACCGACCTGTAAATAGGGAGAGGGTGAATGGGTGTTCACACGTGGGAGGAGGGACTGAGAGGAAGCTTTCAGGCTAAATCTGATAGGAAATTACACACCACCGAACCCAGTGGGAATTGTGTACAGGCTTTCCTCAGGAAAATCATGCTTCTGCTCAGATTCTCTTCAAAGAGAACAAAAAGCAAGTTCCCATCACTGAGAAACTCTTACTAGCTAAGAAAAGAACTCAAAACAACAATAGGAAGTGATGTAGCAAACATGAACCGAGCCCCTTGAATGGGGGAGGGAGGGGATGCTGGGGTGAGGGAAGGGAAAATGGGAAGGGGAAGCTTTTCAAGCAAGGGGCAAAAACCTGGCAGAAAGCAGAAAAAACTCAAAAGAAACTGAAGCGCCAATACATCTTCATATTTAAATCCTAATTCAGCAGGTAGAGAGCTGGGCTCAAGCACACACTGGCTCAGCCAGGCTGGGCAAGTCACTGATGTTCCTCAGTGGTCTGCCTGTGGTATCAAACTCAAATAGAAATGGATCCTTGAAAGCTGCACACTGCCTGATAGAGCCACAAACTAACATTTTCTATGTTGTATTATATTTTAATTTCTTTGTTAAATATTTCACAATGTATGTTAATCTGGTTGGACAAGGGTCCAAGCTGAGAGTGTCACACTTCTGCTCTAGGTAGAAGAGGTGGCAACCAGCATTGATAGAGGGGGTTGTCCTCACCTGAAGTTCCCTATCCTAGTGAAATTGCAGGTACTATTTCTCCTCACTCCCACCCTCCACCACCTTCATTGCCTCCCTGCAAAATCTGTTTGGCATGTAGCTGACACAGCATAGCATACAAAAGAAGAAACAAGGATAGATGGACAGATAGATAGATAGACAGATAGATGACAGACAGATAGGTACAGACAGAAAGATAGACAAACAGATGGACAGATAGAAAAAAAGACAGATAATAGGTAGACAGACACAAACAGATGGACAGATAGAGAGATAGACAGACAAAGATAGAGACACATCGATAGACAAACAGGTGGACATATAGACAGAGAGGTAGATAGATAGATAGATAGATAGATAGATAGATAGATAGATAGATAGATAGATAGATAGATAGATGATAGATAGATAAGCTCCCATTATTATAGATTAAGCTCCCTATTATGTCCAGCATCAAATATAAAATCCTGCCGATGGTTTGTAAAACCCTCCATAACCTTCCCAGTCTCTTCATACCTCCTCCCCTTCCTTGTACCCCACAATCCAGTGACATAGAACTTGCTGCACCTCACACAAGGCACTTCATCTCCCACTCTGGGCATTTTCATTGGCTGTTCCCCCATCCCTGGGATATTCTCCCTTCTCATCTCTGTTTGGACCTTCTGAAAGCAGCCTTTCCCGATTTCCCCTTCATTCTGGTGTCTTCCCTCTAAGATTACCTCTCATTTCCCCTGTCTGTAGCTTATTTGTACATAGTTTACATGTTATCTTTCCCATTAGACTGGTTGCTCCTTGAGAACAGGACCCATCTTTGTATCCACATTGCCCAGCACCACATAATAAGTAACTATTGACTGGTCTTGACCCCGACACTTTAAAGTGTTCTTTGGGGTCCAGTGCAGGTACCTAGATCATGCTGAGAGTTTTTAAAAAATAAACATACAACATATGTTGCCAGCAGGAGAGTAAATTTCCACCAAAACAAAATGAACTAGCAATTCTGTCTTACTTCATCAGTGGTAGAAGGTGAAATGAGATAGCCAATTTCCAGGGTGAATTCGTTGGCTCAAGATGAAAAACTGGTCATTATTCAATTGATTTGATCACCACAGATAGCCAAACCGGAAAATGTCACATCAAAATCAAATCAGTTCTGAGGCTTAGGCTGTATGACCAAAGCTTTATTTCCACTTGGTCACACTTCCCTCAGGGACAGAGAGGGAGGGACCATAAACCCACTCTGTCCTAGAAGCCCAGTCCTTTGATGGTGAACACCAAAGCCTAATGAGAGGGACTGAGGTTATCACAGTGTCCCAGAGTTGAGGGAAATCTGAAGCAGCCATGGGGAATTTTAACCTTTTTTACAAACCTCTGAGGAGCTGGGACTTAGTGAGTCTACCTAGGTAATATTGTCATATTCACATTAAAATGAGAGGCCCATGCAAGCATTCTTGAGGATGGTGATGTGGCTAAAAATTATACCCGGCTTCAACGTCACATTTCCCCTATAATTATTGCATTATATGCCTAAAAGATATCATTATGTACTTTAACCTGAGGCTACACCAAGAAACTCTGCTGGAATTGAGGGTTCTGAGTTGCTGAAATAATGATGTGGCAAGCACCCTGCAGCCTTTGACCTCCATGGGCTGATCTGCTTTTGTGAATGACAAAAGACTTTGGTCTCAGGTGGCACTTAAGATTATCAAGCCAATCAATATCATATTGGCACACATGTCTTGCTAGGTTGGAAGAGGCGGAGAGGAAAAGTAGACAGTTCCATGTCGTCAAGGACACATGGCACTTGGGTCAGCAGATCTTTGAGGAGAATCAGAAGGGAGGATGCCACAACTCCACCAAAGAACATGGATTTTCCCAATAATAGCCTTTCCAGGTCCTCATAGTCTTCCTAGTCTATTTCTTTTTGTTACAGGAGACATTTCAGCTACCCCTAGGTTTGTACAAATCTCAACTTCCCAGTTTAATTATGGTAGAAGATGATCATTCCTTCTATCGCTGTTGAGACAGACACCAAACTGCACTGTTTCTGGTTCATTTCTTTTTTAATATTTAGAAAAACTGCTTTTTTTTTAAACCAGGACTATGATTTCATTGACATTGGAACTCCCAAGATGGAAATTCCCTCTTATCATTGCAAATCAGTATCTGTCTGCTATTGATGCCTGTGGAGAGCTGCCTAGGGCACTGAGAGGTGGAGTCACTTACCATACCCAGTATGGAGGACTTGAACTCAGGTCTTGATGATTCTGAGACCCAGTTTCTATCCTCCATGCCATGCTGGATCACACATTTAAATACAAAGATTATGTGAAATTAAGTTTCTTAAAAATTTTTTTTCTTCAATTCAGTTCCATAAATGGGCATCACATCTTCTTTGATTTATTTTCTTTGGATATTCTAATTTCATCATCTAAACTGTGGCTAAAAATACTGATTGCTATAATTTCTAGACTCCATTGTATCAAGACTATTTTCTATAATACAGACTCAGAATACAGCTAGTGAATGCTTTGCAAATGAGTTCATTAACTGACACTTAGAAAGAGTTAATTTATTATGACTACTAATAACATCCCTTCAAAGTCTGCAAAGCCCTTTCTATATATCATCCCATTCAATCCTCACAACTCTATAAGGTGGGTGTTTCTATTATTCCCATTTTACATATGAGGAAACTGAGGCTGAGAGTGGCTAAGTGACTTACCCAGGGTCACCAAAGCTAGTGAATATCTGTGTCAGGATTTGAGCTCTACGTTCAGCACTCTAGCTACCTTGACACCTAACTTTCAATACTACAATAGTACAGATTGTTCTCTTTTGTGAAAAGAGTACTGGACTTGAAATCCAAAGAGCCCTGCATTAAAAATCCACTTCTGACACTTACTAGCTGCATAACTGTGGGTAAGTCATATAACTTTTTTAAGCCTCAGTTTCCTCACCTGTAAAATGGAGATGTTATTCCCTGTCATACGTACCTCACAGGGTAATTGTGAGGAATAAGAAAGAAAATGCATATAAGGCACTTTCCAAACCAGAAAGTGTTCCATACATACCAACTAACATTATCATTTTTATTATTATTATACTTAATGATAATATTTTAGGTTGAAATGCTTTAAAATTTAGATTTAATTTCTGAATTCTCATAATCACTTTTTAAAACTAAACTGATCTTAGCAATACTGTAGCCTTTCAAAGTCTTGTTTTTCTGTTTGCTTGATATCAGTCATCTGTAATCAAATTTGTTTTTTAAATCTCATTGAATTCTCATGGTTCTGTTCATTTCTCTAAACTTTTGCGATCATCACCTTCCACCATCTTTGCAAACTTTCTTCATTTGTTACTTAATACAACTTCCCCAATGCTTAGCTGTCACTGGTGAATAACATCTCCTTCTATATTCACATGTTTCTTTATAAATATTTTCATAGAAACAGCAATCATAAGTGGATAAAAAATAAAAAGAAATCCAGGGCCCTGATTAATTGCATTGTTTTCTAGCAGATTAACTTGTGGACCTTGCTTTATTAGCTTTGTTTAAGAGTCTCTATGCCCTCACAGAAGTCACTAAACCATCTATTTGTGGACAACCTTTTCCACTTTTTTTGACATCACAGGGTATTCTCTCTGTAGAAGGGAAACAAAGGTGAGGATGGAGAAAAAGAAGATATAGTATTTTTAAAACTGCTTCTTACCTTTCCTCGAGTCAAATGGAGAAGCACAGGTGTCTGCAAAGCTTCCAAATTATCTTTTCCTATGATTTGGAAAGTTTGTTTCCCCTTGAAGATGTTCTTTCCTCCTTCCCTTTGATTTGCATTTTCAACATTAACACCTTTCATCTGTAACCAAGTAAGAAGTATATTAGGTAAACATCCTGTACCTCTATCCCCAAAGAGCTATGGGGAGTGAAATGGGACAAGCTATTATAATGTAAACAAGAATATAAGTAAACTCTTTGGGTTTCTGTCTCCCCCCCACCCCCCTCCGCCCAAGGTTTGACTTCACCAAAGACTATAAGGTTTAAGGAGATAGTAAGATGATAATCTGAGATCAAATATCTATTTGATTGGGGGAATATTATTTTTAAGATGTCAGAGACTTTAGTAAAGTCCATCTATGCTATTTTCACTTTCTTGATTAATTCAGGTAGATTCCCACCCCACCTTCCCAAAACATTCTTAATGCTCATTTGTATATGATTCAGAAAACTACAGTATCATATGAAATCAGAGAATTTCTGAGTTGGAAAGGACTCTCTAGTCCCTTAAAGGGACGTCTAGTCCAACCTATATGAGAAAAGAGTTCCCTCTGTACTGTACATCTCAAAGTGGTATCCTAGGCTTTGCTTAAAGCCATTCAGTGGAGGCTAGAAGTCCCTACTCCCAACGTGGCCCATTCCATTTGTGTTAGAGAGTTTGTCTTCACATCAATACTAAATCATTTGTTTCTTTTCATTCACTGTCCCTAGTTCTATCTGCTGTGACTAAAGAGAACAATTCTGTTCTCTCTATTCAAATACCTGGAGTCAGTCAGCATATTTTCCCCAGTCTTTCTTTAGTCCGTGCAAAGCCTCCCAGTCCCTTTCATGACTATATGTGAGACTCTTCTCCATCCTGGTTGTCCTTCTCAGGATGTTTTCTACCCTATCAATAGTCTTCCTGAATATACTGAATATAATATAAACTGAATATAATCAGTGTATAGAGACACTATCATCTCCCTGTTCTTACAAGTTATGATGTCATGGCAGCCCATGGAATTCTGTATCACACTCTTGGCTCCTCCTGACCCTGCAGTCCACCAAACCCCCAGATTTTCATCTGATGAACTGTTATCTAGCCATGCTTTCCCCGTCTTGCACTTGTGAAGTTGAGTTTTTGAATTTGCACAAGGTTGTATAATGGTCTCTGTTATATTTAACGTTATCCAATGTGTCCCAGTGTTCCTTCTTGTCCAGCCAGATCTCTTAGAATTCTGACTTTCATCCACTGTGTTAGCTATTCCTACTGGCTTTATGTCTTCTGAAGAATTGATAAGCATGCCATTTATGTTTTTATCCAGGCACTG
This sequence comes from Bettongia penicillata ogilbyi, assembly GCA_023548195.1. NCBI lineage: Eukaryota > Metazoa > Chordata > Mammalia > Diprotodontia > Potoroidae > Bettongia > Bettongia penicillata. The sequence continues at coordinate 1,153,277 of JAJHZJ010000288.1, read as the reverse complement.
ATCGAAATGTTGGAAAACACAAAGCCAAGCACAGTTACTCACAGAAGAGTTCCTTTGGAGTTGACATCAGGCCACTAATAATTATTTTTGATTAGAGTCATTCAACCAATTCTGAATCCTTAGAATTGTACTATCATCTGGTCTTCACCTTTACATACTTTCCATAAGAATAACACAAGTGCAAGTCCCTTTGCTTGGCATTCAAGATCCTTTCCAATCTGGCACCACCTTATTCTTCTAGAGTTATCTCATATCATCCCCTGTGTGGACTTGATGCTCCAGTCAAACTTATTAGTCACTGTCCCTGCATACACTCTTGTTCTCTCACCCTCTCTTGGCCTTTGTTCATGCTGTTCCCTAAGTGCTCCTTTAAAGCCCATCTCAGGGCCTTCTTCTCCATGGAGCTTACCCTGAGCCCCTGAGTCAGTAAGATCCTTCCTTCTTAGAACTCACGATGTTGCAGCACACTCTCAATGGTCTAGAATAGCTCTCTAGTGTAGCCTTCATGTAATACTGGGTGGGATAATCACCTGCCTGTGTCATCCCTACACCAGACTGTAAACTCCATAAAGACAGGGTAAATAGCTCATTTAAACTTTACATTTCTTCCAATGACTAGCACCACTATCTGCAACTGATCAGTGCTGAATAAATGCTTATTCAATAAATATGAGAATGAAGAAATGAGAACAATCTTTTCTATAGAGTATGATAATAACTCAATGAGACACAACTCAAAAAGTGAGGACTACTAAGTTTTTAACTAGGCTAAGAAGATATACAGAGGTTAGAATAAGGAAGCAAAGGTGACTTAAACCATATATCTCAGAGTAAACTCCATTTTTAAATATTTTAATTTTCCACAGATTCAGTTGCATTGGATCAAACAATTTTCCATGTAATATCATATATCTGTCGCCATATAACAAAAAGTTGCCAATCATAAGGGTGTTTTCCTTAGCCCTTCATGCCACCAGAGCTATACCCATCAAAGATTTGATAGGGCTCTACCATATTTGGGAAATAAGAAAGTTTCTAGTTCTAGAAAGCCATGAATTTTTAAAGTGGAAAAATATGTTAGCAGTCAGCCAACAACTCTAATTCATGCTCAAGTCCCTTCTACAACATGCTAGATAGCTGGTCATTCAGCACTGGTTCAAATGCTTCTTGTGATGTGGATCCCTGTTTATTCTATTGCTGGACAGAGCCAATTGTTAAAATATTCTTCTGTATTTTGAGAGAATATCTGCTTCCTTACAACTTCTATCCACTAATCCTGCTCTTGCCCTCTGAAGCAACACACACTAAAAAGTTATAATAAGAGTGAACATAAGACTCCTCAAGGAGGTTAAAAAAAAGAGGGAAAGGTCCCATACATTTTTTAAAAATTGTACCAACACTTTTTATAATAGCAGAACTAGGAACAAAGTGAGTTTGTATCATTTGGGGAAAGCTTGAACAAATTGTGATACATAAATATTGTATCATATGGAATAATGAAAATGAAGAATTCAGAGAAACTTAGGAAGACTCATACGAACTGATATAAACAAAATAAGCAGAGCCAAGAAAACGATTTATACTTTAAAGGAAAACAATGCTGAAAATCTTTGGAACTCTGACCAAGGGAGCGAAGAACTATATCATTAGAAGATGGATGGTAGGGCATGCCCGCTACTTCTCATAGAGGGTGGTAGACCAAAGGTGCTTGAAGAAGCATAAAAGCTGTGACATGACCAATTTATTTGCATGCTTGTCTGTAATGTACTTAACAGTTATAAGAGAGGGTTGTACAGTGTTACTGCGTGGAGAGAGAGTCAAAGACAGCATCAATAATTCTTAACAGAGACAGACAGGTGATGCTGAATTCTGGGCTTGGGAATGAGGAATATCTGAGCTCAAGTCTTGCTTAGCTTAGCTGTGTGACCTTGGGTCTCAGTCTGTTTCCTCAATCTGTAAGATGAGAGAGTTGGACTCATTAGCTTCTACGACGTTTTCCTCCAATCTCAGTGATCTTCTGATGAGCTTCTTTACAGAACTTTTCATAATTATTTGATGATGATGATTATGCCCTACTTTATTCCTCAAACCTCCTCTTTTCCAGACTAAACACCTTCAGATCCCCTAAGTCTTGTCCCAATGACATGCCTTATTTACCTGGTCACTCTCCCTTGCACATCCTCTGGTTTGTGGTGCCAAGAAGTAGACACCTTTCTGCTGGTGCAGAATATAGTTACCCAAATTCTGTCACAGGTAAAACCCATGGATCTACTTCAGTGTTTGCTTACAAACACATAAGAACACAGCCACTCACTCTGAGTGTCTGCCCATCTCTAGGTTTTTCCCTGACATGAAGGGCCTAAAGAAGGGAAAATGCTTACCGTGACTTTAATTAGCTGGTCATCGTCCCCATCTGGATTCCTCCACACTAGGGCAACATCCACATCAGAAGAAATTTTGTAGCCTACCCCTTCCTGGAGTGATTCTCCAACCTGGTTAACAAACACTTCAGTGGAGTATGTGAGCGTATACAGCTTGTCATTGTTCAGGGAGAGTCCAGTAGTGTGTCCTGAAAGAGAAACATGAATGAACACATTCATGAAAGAAGCATTTTTTAATTTTTTTAAAATTTCTCACAAAAGGTTGTTGACCCAGCTTCCCCATTCTCTAAATTTATTTTGGTTCGCAACAATTTTCTTCTGTGATAATATCATTTCTGATGTCTACATTTTATCTCTAGGCAACCAGGTGTCTAGTGCAATGGAACTGGAATCAGGGAGACCTGAGTTTGGAGGTGAAATGTTTACAACCAGCTTTACGGGAGGGGGCTGAAAGCACACAGGGTACACTTTTAGGTCTATTCTCCATAATTAAGGTCTTTTTACCATCACTCTCTTAAATCTAGACAATTAACAAAATAATAAATCAAGCTCTCATTTGTAGCCTTTGCCAATTTTCTAGCTATAAACGCTCACACTGAAAATTTAACCATCAGTTCTTGGGATCCCTAAGGATTGGCTCCAGCGATTACAGTGACCTGAGTTCAAAATCTGCCTCAGATGCTTTAGTTTCCAGTATAATCCTGGAAAAGTCACTTAACTTTTCTCAGTCTCAGTCTTCTTTATAGAGTGGGGAATAATAATAGCCCTATTTCTCAAGGTTTTTGTGAGGATTCAATGAGACAATGTTTATAAAGTGCTCAGCACAATGCTTGGCATGCAGTAGGTGCTTAAGCAATGCTTATTCCCTTCCTTTTCTCATTCCCCTTATGCATGATTCTCAGAAGGGTCCATAACACCCAAAAGGTGAAGACTGCCTGAGGTCAAGTGATGCCCCATGGTCACACAGGGATGAGATGGCAAGCAGACTGCCCCAAGGTCTTCCTGACTACATTCTCACAGGAGCACCTTTCTTTGTCTCAAGTACAAACAGCAAAATACATTAATTTCATAAATGGTACATAGTAGAGGTTCTAGCAAAAACAATGTGAGTGAACTGATAAGAATTACTTGTAATTACATTTTTTTGCAGGGAAAAGCTTAATCAAAACATTCAGTGTTTAAAAATAGTTTAACTAGGCTAAACATTTCTCCAATCCAATTTGCTATGCCTATATGTTGACTATATCTTTCTCGTACATTGTGAGATTACTTTCATTGTGACTTGCCTTTGAAGAATCACTAGCAGAGTCTAAACAAATGAGGTTCCCTCTAGTATCTTATCACAAAGTCAAGGAAGCAACTTTATGCAGTGACAGGAACATGAGATTTAGAGAAATTTGAGCTGGGTTTGAACCTCTTCTTTATCACCCTCTACCTCTGGGCTCTTGGGCAAAGTTACTTTCCAACTCTGGGCCTCATTTTTCTCCTCTGTAAAAGGAACTCTCAGGTCTGCTTCAGCACTAAAGTTATGAAGCAATGGTACCTGGGCAGGAGCAAATGAGTACCATGTTTTATCCAAAAGCTACATAGAGTCTAGGACTTAAAGCAATAGGAGTAACAGTTCCCCTACTCCCTTCAAGAGAGAATTAGAAATAATTTATTTTAAATGTTCTTCAAAGAACTTGGAACAGAGTAAGGCACAACTTAAAAAATTGTTGAGTGAATGAAATGGAACATTACACTGTAAGAAATGATGACTATGAGGAATTGGAAGAAGCCTGGGAAGACTGATATACATTGATGCTGAATGAAGCAAGCAGAACCAGGACATGATACACGATTGCCATAAAGTCAATGTAAAAAACAAAACAAAATCAATTATTATGTAATTATAAGGATCAAGTTTGGACTCACAGAAGAGATAAGAAAATTTATCCTTTTTCCTTTTATGCAGAGATGGGAGACAATGGATATGGAACATATTTTTTTTTTGCCCAAGTGGTTTTTTCTCTCTTTTTTTAGTCTTTGTTACATGGAATGACTCTATGACTATGGGAAAGGGGAGAGGACTTAATGTGGAAATAAAAGTTACAGATGTGAATTCAACTGGTTTTTAAAGTGCTGTGCCACTAGTTGTGTGAAAAAAAGCAAATTGTTTTGCCTATCCAGGTTCCTGTTTGCTTATATGTCAAACGAAGGGGCTATAACTAGATAGGTGACCCAACTTACCGCTAAGCTTCCCTTTATCTCTAAAGTTCTAGGATTTCAGAGGTCAAAAAAGGAGTCCCAATATAGTTCTACAATTGATCTAGGATTAAGGCTCAGCAGTCAGGGAGCCATTCAGGGCATGTCACACGGGGGGCACAGTAGGGAGCACTTTTAATAGGATTTTTTAAATGCACATTTTAATTAATGCCAGAAAACTCTGGTCTCCATGGAGGTGAGGTGTTTATTTCATGATAAAATGCTACAAGGAAGACAAAGACTCCAGTAAACAAAAACATACTACAGCATAATTTTCAGAATAAAAACAAAGGGGGGGGATAAATTTTCAAATTGAGGGGTGGGGGAGCAATAATATTCAAGCCTTGGAAAATGAATTTCCCCTGGCTTTCTCAATATATGTTTTTCTTTTCATCTCTTAGTACCTCCCTCCATCTTGCTTTTTAATTTTTTTTTTTTTTACTTAAGACCTGTGATTATATCTGGGTCAGAAATTCCTAGGAAACTCCTACCAACACAGATCAGCAGCTGCTCTGCAGTTACAATCTGAAAAAGTTATCCGGGGACCATTGGAAGAGATATGACTTGGGGGTCACACTGTCAGTAGTATATCTATCCATTAAGTGTCTCCAACACACAAACAGAGAGAGAGAGAGAGAGAGAGAGAGAGAGAGAGAGAGAGAGAGAGAGAGAGAGAGAGAGAGAGAGAAGGGCATTTGCCTTTAAAGTACAAATGATGAACAAAAAATAAAGAAATCTGAAGTGTAACCTTAAATTTTTTTCTCTTTGGAAGAGTGATTAAATGAGGTCAACCGTCCAGCTGTGCCAAGCAAGAGGCAGGAGATGGAGAGCTGACTCAGGAAGATGAGGGTTCTGGAATCCAGGCCCTTCTGGAGCCCAGAGCAAATCCCTTAAGTTCTCTGGGGTCATTACTACATCTGTAAAGTGAGGGAACTGGATTGGATGGTCTCCAAGGGGCCTTCCAACTTTAAATCAATGATCCCCTCATTTCTGATCTTTACCCCTATTCCTCCACCCTCAACATTTATACTAAAATTTTGGGTTCATGTTAAATTGAATACTTCAAAAGTTAGACCTTAATTTGATGGCCCTTTCAATCTTTTATTCTATAAGTGATTTTTTAAACACTTCCTCATTTTGGTGTCTTATTTCAATAAGGTAAACCTCAAGTGGTCAAAATGCATTAACCAGAAAGGAAGAATGTCTGATGGTGGAATTATAAACATGGTTTCAGGCTTGCTTGGTAGACAGGCAACCCTTCAACTCTTCCTTTGAATAAGACTACCTTGTCAAAGGTTACTTCTCATATGCTATCATTATAACTGGTACCTATTCCATTTCTTATTCATCCTAAGGTCTGAGGTGATGGTAATTTGGGTCACCATGCCCTTCCCCATTCACCAAGTGTCTGTGAGGCAGGTCAAACTTGCACTGAAAAACAAGGCCAACGAAGATCGGGAGATAGTGTGGATGGAGGTGAATAAGATCTCCCCTTCCTTTCTTTGCCCTTGAAAGAGGCTTAGTTTGGGGAGAAGTGAAGGGAGGAGGAGGGAGCTCTGGGAGGAGGAACAGCAGCTCTGCTCACCATGTGACCTTAGCATGCATTCTGCTATGGGAGTGCCACCACTGGACCCCAAGATGCTCCTGTGGGTCATTAGGAACAATGGACAGGAAAGCAGAGATGGATGGGCATCATGAGTGGGATCCTGAAAAGCAGGCAGGTTCCAGACTGGGAGATTCAGGAAGTCTCAACGGCTGTTGAGACTAGGGAAGGATACCTTCCTTCCACAATATTTCTTTTGGTCTGAGAGGAATTACAAACATACAACTCTGGAAAGCTGGGGGGACTAGAAAGAGGTTATAGGTTTAGGAGATAATCAGATGTAGTTTTCCCTTTATTTTTGATACATACAATACAGAGTGTAGCCACAGAATATCGATTTCCTGTTTTCTCTGAATGTGAGGAAAAAGAAGGAAAGAAAAATTCTAGATGTCAGAGGGGAGAGTGTCAAGCTTGAGCCTTTCCTAGACAGTCAGGTCTGCCTTAATGCTTGCTTTGAAAATGTGAATTTGTTCCAAAAGACTGATATATCAGAGAATAATCAGGATAATTTTAATTTTGAGTTTGCTTATATGACTTTTTTAATGAAGCCGTTCTAATAGGCTATGCTTTTATTTTTGGAGACAATTGGGGTTATGTGACTTGCTCAGGGTCACACAGCTTATAAGTGTCTGACGCTGGATTTGAACTCAGGTCTTCTTGAACCCAGGGTTGGAGTTCTATCCACTTCACTACCTATTCAGTATTAGTATCCCCTTTAAGGAGATTTTTATTTTCTAAACACCACTATTTCAGTTTCTCATGAAAAACATGTTTGGATGAGCTTCTTCATGTATGAAGACTACAATTAATCAGCCAACAAACCTATATCATCAAACCTATATCATCAACAAACCTATATCATCTGCTGAGTAGTCACACATGGGCAGTGCTTTATTTTATAATTTATTAAGCATGAGGACAGAAGCTGACGATTCTCCATAAGAGCATTCCTTTATTTACAGTCCGTGGCTGTTCAGAATGGTCTGATAATAATGCCAGTAGGAAATGCTCAATAAATAATTTAGGGGCATATGCTATTTGCTTCTCCCACCTTAAGACATGTGCTTGATCTAAGAATATGCCAAAGTAAGAGCAACAGTGGCGGCTCTAACACTGACCTATCATTAACTTTTTTATTTCCTTAAAGTCTTTGCCCCTTAAAACTTTGTCTAGGGGTTTGCCATTACGGAAGTTTGCCTAATTTGTTAGAAGATTAGATTGTAAACTGCTCCCTTAGATGGGCAAGTTCTTTGGGGGCAGGGAGCTGTCCCTTTTTATTATTTGCATCCCAAGTGCCTAGTAGTGCCTGACATATAGTAGGTGCTTAATAAATGTTTATTCCAATCGAATTGAAAGAAAAAATATATTTCACCAATTAGTAATTTAAAGAAAGATTAAGGGGACCAATAGAGGGCTAGTCTCCTAGGAAGGAAGCCCTTCCTGTGACACATGTAGGCAATGTTACACTGGACAAATAACTTTATCAGGGCCCCAGACAATTCTCCAAGACTAGAAGTTGTGGAACAACTGCTGGTCTGCTATGGGAAAAGGAGTCTACCCCCCAGGAGCTCCCTGGACCTTGTGAAATCATAGGTACTGATTCCACTCCTTTCTACAAAAACAGAAATGGGCCCTCATTCAGCCCACATGATCATCACTGCTTCTAAAAATAAATTAAAATATAATTAAAATAATATAACTAAACACAAATATGATTTGAAAATAAAAATTTCCAAATGCTGCCGACGTGTTCAATTGGTTTTTTTAAAATTTGTTTTGTGCTGAAAATTTTCCTACTATTGATCAAAGTAATATGAAAACAATACTATGTAATGGAACAGCTTCTGACCACCACCACTGGCACGAAGAAGCTTAGAAAGCAAGACAAGTGAGGGGGACCTTTTTTGGGGGGAAATATGAGTTATACATTTATTTGTAGAACAAGTCACCTTCCCATCTAATGATGGCTCATGCTTTCATTCCATCATGACTCTCTGCTATGGTTGTTTTTAATTTTTCTATTACTAACCAAAATAACATGAAAATAATACATGGTAGCAATAACTTTTGACCATTCCCTGGGCATGAAGGAGGCATTATTTTAAATACGTATGTTAACAGAATATCTTTTTTTTCCTTCAAATTTCTTTCTCATACATTTGAAACTCCCAGGGAATTGCAAGAGTCATGTGTGTGTGTGTGTGTGTGTGTGTGTGTGTGTAATATATATATATATATATATATATATATAATACACATTCATAATATATATATTATACACATACATACACAAATATACATCTACTTGTGGGAAACAGATGACTCAGTGTGTCATGACTCCTTTCCTGTCATCTTTTTTATCCCTTCAGTATTTATCTGGTTGTATTATTTTTCCTGTTAGCCCACTAGATATGAAGGGTTACTCAGTCCTCTTCTGTTACTTCACATAGGGTTAGCTGTATATTCACAAAGTTGTGTTCCATGTTGTAGATAAAGAAATCATTTTATAGGATCACAGATTTAAAGTTGAAAGGGATGTCAAAGGCCAGCTAATTCAACCCCTTTACTTTACAGATGAGGCAGGTGAGGCCCAGAGAGTTCATCTCATTAGCCCATGGTAGTAAATGGCAGATCAGACATTTGAACACAAGTTGGATGATTCCAAGTTCAGAACTTTCCACAATCAAAGAATAGAAATTTACGTACAAATTCAGACAAATCCCCCGCATATATACATATATATGTATATGTATTTCCCCCCTTCCATTGCTCCCCATATAATGCAGACATTCCTAACTTTTACCCCAGAATTTAATAAGAATCTGTATAATCTCCTTAGTTTTCAGTACCTTCTTAGGAAATGGCTTTAAAATGAGTTCCCATCCTGTTTAGTCAAGCTCAACTGAAAAGAATAAGAGCTAACTGGCTGAAGCAAGAAGACACAGCAGAGGTAAGGCACAACTGAGATCTGAAGGGAAGGAAAAAATGCCTCAAAAGTGGGTAGAGATTCGAAGTCAAACAGAAAGAGATCAGTGGGGGAAACTCCAGGGAATGAGAGAGGAGGGTGTAAATAAGGGAAGAAGGGGTCAGGAACAGCTGGGAGTGGGAGAGAGATGATAAAGGATAAAGCACCAAAAACAATGTCTGGAGGTGACAAGATGTATGGATGTGTTACAGAGACTTAGGTGGAAAAGTACTAGAAGTTATCGAAGTTAATGTGCAGTGGGAAGAAAAAGATTTAGCAAGCAGAATATAAAGTGAGGTATGCTGCATTAATTAAACAATTTATTATATCCAAATATACTATTTATATAAGGTTAGGCTAATTTATTAAACAATAAATTAAATTAATTAAAAAGAAAGCTTGACATCAAAGTCTAAAGGAAAGGAGGATGAAGGTAGAGTAGAGAAAGGCCATGCAAAAAGCATTAGGACCACACTTTGGGGGCAGGGCGTAGAACTAGAAACTGAGGCACAAATTTTAAAAGAGGGAAGAAAGTAGGGTGAGAACTAACAGAGGTAGGAAGGGAAAAGATAAAGATCTGTATCAGTACTTGATGCTAAGTTTGAAGGAAGAATCCTACATGGCTGACAGCTACCAATGACCAATCAATCAGCAAGCTGGGTGCCAGGGGGGAATCCAGTTTCAAAATGGGTGAGAAGGTGAAACAAATAAAAGATCAGCCACAAAAAAATGTGAGCAAGAAAATTACAAAAAAATAAGAGAGGCTCCAAAGGAGAGATATGAAAAATACACCCACCCTATCCCTTTGCAGAGGTGAAAGGTCCTTAGGTGCGGTACACAGAACATACTTTTTCAATGCATTGACCAATTTTGAACAAAGGCTTCTCTGGGAGGAGGAAAATTTTGGTTATGGTGTGACCAAAAAACAATTAATAAATTTAAAAAGAAAAGAAAATGTGATCAGGACTTAGCAGCAGAATCAAAGAGGGAAAACTTAGGGGTACTGAAGTGAGAAGGAGGTCTTTGGAGCCCAAATTAGAAGGAAAGAAATCAGGAAAGCATGTGGTCTGGACTGGAAGTGGATAGAATATTATTAACAAGTGTAAATAAGAAGGGATTGACAATTTAAAGCCTTTGATTCCTTTACCCTTGGAATATATTCTTCATATATCCCAGCCTCCACCCCAGTCCTTAATTCTTTCTCCAATCCTAAAGTCCACCAGCATCTCCTGTCCCATCCACACTTTCTCCTACTCTTCTTCCACCTCCACCTCCACCCCCAAAAAGTGGTGGCTTAATGGAAAGTTTATTCAAACTTCCATAATTTATCCCAACAGGCCAATATTTTGAGATATTAGATTGGGGTCAAAAGTTGAGCACAGACTGATTTTCAGCTGGGACTATTAACAAATAGGTGTCAGTCATTAAAACGGCCATGCCAATTCTATAATTAAATCATGATACTGTATAATACAGAAGGTGGCAGTGTCTGGGTAGGGACAGCTGTTAAGTCCTGTGCTCTTTATTAATATACTTGGCACGCACAATATGTGCATGTCAAACTATTAGTGATCCCAAACATCATACTTCCCATATTTTGTGACACTGGATATTTCATACTGGGGAGCAACACCTTAAAAAGTGCTTTGTTAGATGCTTCTAGAAATACATGTCCAGATCAACAGAAAGTGAAAAAGCTGATAATTCAAAGCAACCCATTTCTCCAGGCTTTCTCAAAGAATCATGTAATTGAGCTTAAAGTTAGAAACTATTATCTGTAGTAGTTCTGCTTCTCCAGAACACTAGGCTGCAGGCTCAGCCACACGGACCTTTTACTGGACATGTACTGAACATCTGCAGTATTGCCCAAGTATGGACTGATTTCTTAGACTGGGCTTCTTAAGGTGATGCATAAAGAGGTTAAGTGACTTGGTCAAAGTCACCAAAGTTGTAAATGGTGAAGCTAGAATTCGAGCCTTGGACTGCTGAATCCAAATCCGTTATTCTTTATGCTCCCTCAGAACTGAAGAAAAAATTATTATAAACACAAAAATGTACTGTGGTGAGTTTAGATTAATGACACATGTCAATTCTAACCCATCCCCTCTTGCTCAAGCAAAAAAGAATGGCAATTTCATTCATAAATTATTTTTTACTAAACAAAACAACTTGAAAAGAGTATGCTACCCTTTGAATTTTAAAAGCCATGAATGAATTATATAAAATTCCCACCTAGAGAAAAGACATCATCAATGGGTTGCTTGTATTAATATCTAGTGGTAAACTTTCGAAGTTACTTGGACTCTTTTAAATATTTTAGCATGACTAGACTAGGTAGTATTTGTTTCAAAACTGAACAAAGATCATTTTTCTTACTAAAATGATTATGAAACTGCTCTGCTGAGTCTTGTACAAAAGGTTACTTTAAGATTGTCCTCCACCAGAGACATATTACACTAAGTAGGGATCTTTTAAAATTGAGAATATCTCTTACTCTTAATATAATATAGCTCCACCAATTAATTGTATCTTAAAACATAAAATGTGAATTAGTCATTTGGTTTTTTCGAAGATGGCAAGTTTCCCACTTAATAACATATAATTGTAATTCTTGCAAGTTGCTGATAGTATTATAGTTCCGGTACATAAAAAGAGCCACAAAATTTAATAGATTCTTCATGGTTCCCATTCCTCCTTCTCTGGCCAATGTTATGAGAAGTTTGGGAGAGAGGCCCATAAGTCCCATTGAAACTGGGGCCTGACTTTTCCTGAAGGCGAAGTGCTGGTAAGCATTGCATTGCTAAGCAACTCCAGAGGAAATCCTGGCTCTAGACCTCTTTTTACAAGTCAAATGAGGGAGAAACATTCTGAGAATGAACAGTTCCTTGAAACAAGAGCAGGCTTCTTCTTTTTTTTTTTTTAAGCAAAGTATGAATGGGTGATTCAAGCCAAAAAGTCTTTGGTTTGGCAGACTGCAAACTCTGAGAAAGCTCAGCTCTGCTCAGCGAACGTCAGATTTCAAGTAGGTTTTCCAACCCCCACCCACCCCCAGTTCTGTCTTCATAACCATTTTGGAAAAAGGCTTTATTCAAGACTTTTGTGGGGCTTTTTTAAAAACTAAAATATGCCATTTTTACTCCCCAAGGACTTAGTTTTTAAAAATTAATAGGCAGCACAAACTTACCTTTAACAGATGCAGAGTATGAGGAGATAAAGCAAAGGAAAAACACAGCCAGAAGAATCATGGTTGCCTCTGGTCGGGTCCACAGCAGTGCATGCAGCTGGGCAGGCCGACCTGCACCCACCAGAGAGCTGCTCTGACTGCAGCCGAGGGAGCAGGAGAAAAACCTCAGCACCTGGGACAATCAGGTTTATCTTCAGGCAAAGGGCAGATTCCAAATTCCATCCTCAGGGCCTAAGGTCAATAAAGTACTTTCCATTAATCATTAAGCACAGGGGGTTGCAGGTTTTACCCCCTTTTTATGGCTTCACTTCTTTCGACTTTCATTCTGGGGAACTAGGCCAGAGCAACCTCTCTCTAGAGCAGGGGTCCTTCACTTTTTTGCTCTCCCAGACTCCTTTGGAAGTTCATGGACCCCTTTCAGAATCATATATTTAAGTGAATAAAATAACATAGCATTACAAAGTCGATCAGTCAACAAACATTTATTAAGCACTTACTATGTGTCAGACACCTACTGAGTACCAGAAATAAAAAGAAAGAGGCAAAAGACTGTCCTTTCTCTCAAGGAGCTTACTTCCTAATGGGGGAGAAAGTATGCAAATGTTTGAACTACACATATATACATACATGTGAGTGTGTGTATATACATTTAACACATGTATATCCACATGTGTGTATTTATATATACATACATATACATATATACATACATATATGTGACAAATTGGAAATAATAAACTAGGGAGGGCACTGCTAGCATTAAGGGGGACCAAGAAAGGATTCTTATAAAAGGAGGGATTTTAGCTGAGCCTTGAAGGAAGACAAGCGTTAGAGATGAAGAGGGAGAAAGTTCTAGGTGTGGGGACAGTCAGTGAAAATTCTCACAAACCAATTACACTGAAATACAGTTATCAAAAACATTATATATATATATAATATATATACATATATATTATATATATATGAATATGTATATATAAAAGGTCACAGATACCAAGTTAACAATCCTAGAGAGAAAATGGGGCCAATATGGTGAAAAAAGGAGCCGTTCCAAAGGCAGCCAGTGTAGGCTTGAATTTGAATCATTTTGGTAAGACTCTACAAAAACCGGCTGGCCAGCAAACCCAGGGATAATAAGCTATGCTAAATGGATCCATTCCAGACATTTGGGGGAATCACAGCATCACAGCTAGAAAACAGACTTTAAAGACCATTGAGTCTAAGCTCCTTATTTTAGCGATGAGGAAACCAAGGCACAGAGAGATTAAGTGACTTTCCCAAGGTCACAAAGTAAGTATCTGAAGAAGGATCCTGCCCAGGTCTTCCTGACTTCTAGTCTATTGTTCTATCCATGACATCTCTTAGGTGCCTGGTGGGAAAGGGGGAAGAGGGAAGGGAAGAGGACAGAAGGAAAAGAAGAGGGAAAAGTGGGAAAAGGGAGAGGAGGACTTGGAAAGGACAGTGAGGGAGAGGAGAGGGAGAGGAGGAGAGTCCTTCATATCTTTGAGATATCTGTAATTTGAGCTCCATAATTTTTGAAGCAATCCCAATTATACAATAGTAGGATTCTATATCTGTGAAAGGACCTGGATGCCTCCTGAATTCTCTTTCTGGCAGGCAGTGTACAGAGAAATACCAACAATGGTCATCTGTCCCTAAGGCAGAGGTAAGTTACCTAGGGACCATCCCTAGGGCTTTTGGGAATCTCTAGCATGACTTTCACCATCCTAAGCTAGGCCAGGGAGCCTAGCAGCTGTCTTGATAAGTCCCAGGGTGAGGCAAAACTATGCACTTTCCTCTCCCTCTTCCTCCTTCCTCCCCTTTGTAATGACCTGCCATTCATCTCCATTCTGCACACTACTCAAGACTGAGTCTGGATGACATCTCCTCTTGAAGACTTCATGGTCTTTGGGGCCCCATCCCCATCAGAAGTGAACTCTCCCTCTAATGAAATCCCATAGCACTTTCCTCATATCTTTCTTATGATCCTTCTATTCTACTCTTCTACTTATCTGAAATTATTTGCACCCTTGCCTTGCTCTCCTATTACCCTGAGAGTTTCACTTATCTTTGTAACTCTTCTAGGACCCTGCCCATAGCAAGAACTCAATAAACGCTTATTAGATGAATGAATGAATGAATGGAGAGAGGGCTGACAACCATACCATGACCCAACCCAAAGCACAGTGCTTAGACCCTGACTTCAATAATAGGTGACTGAGACTAAAGTTAAAAGTTCCAAGAAAAGCCTATTAAAAGGTTTTGGTTTACTTTTCCTACAAGCAAGAGCAACCAAAGGACTAACCAGAGTTTCCAAAATTAAAAAATAGGGGAGAAAAATATTAAAAATATACATATATGTTTGTACATACATACATACATATATACACATATACATATGTGTACATCTATCTATATCTCCAGATTTAAAAAGAAAGATATTCACTACTTTCACTCACTTTTCCAGAATCTCAGTCTTGAGAGGGATCTCCTTATCCATCACTCACCTCAGCCACTCTCTGGAGCTCTAACAGATACCCAGAATAATCTGGACAAAGTATGTCATAGAATTAACTCATAGAACAAGAATATGGACATAATCATCTTCACATGTATTATATAAAAAGTTAAAAGAAGACAACTGTTTGTCTCTAGCACTTCTATTCAGACTGAAAAATCTGCCCTCAGGTTTCACATATAAATTGTAGAGGAAGATGCCAAGTACAAACCATTGCTGGTCTGGTTGCTCTGAAATGACCTAAGGTCAATGAGGTTAAGCAAAAATGCCAGTATTAAAATTTGTTTTCCCAAGGAGCAGCATGACATAGGGGAGAGAGAGTAAACCTTGGAGCCAGGAAGACTTGAGTTAAAGAACCATTCTGAACTCACGGTGGCTGTGTGACCCTGGGCAAGTCACTTAAGCTCTAATTGTTTTGTACAACTCTAACAATCAATTGCAAAGAAAGTGTTGATTTGCATTGGTAGAGGGAGTTTCTTCATTTGGGAGGTCCCTTTATCAATGATTCCCCCAATGACTATCCTGTTGGTTGTTAAATTTGACCACATTTTCGTGATTTTATAATTCAGATTCTTGAATCAGATAACACTAAGATACATACTAGACATTCTAGGGGAACAGGACTTCATAATCCTGTTTCACTTGTTGAAAACTGTAGAATCCTTTGTTGACTCTATCTCAATAGCGCTATTCTTTAATGTACTTCATGTCAGACTATGTGGTATAGAATACGTGTCCCTCTGGTTAAAGTACTCCCACTTGTCATGCATTTTCCAGAGTCCAACAAATAAAAGGGCATATCCTTATTGCCTAATCAAACTAATGATGTGTCTTTTGGACATTTGCTCTTCAATAAAAGATTCCTATTAGTCATTCCACTGAATGGAGAGATTTTTCAAAATGGATACGAGGATCTTCCCCATAGCTATTTGATGGAAGTAAATGTTGTGGTCACCCATCTTGGTTTTACAAAGTGGCTGGGTTAAGGTAGTTTTTTTGAGACCACAAGAAAAATCCAATGATAAAATAAGAATAAAAAATTGGGAGCCTCCCCATTCAGACATCCAGTGCTCTGTGATCTCAGATGCAGTTAATTAAACTGGCTTAAATATCTAACTCCAGGTGAGCCTTCTTGTCCTATATTTCTATAAATGTTTGCATAAATTCCACACCAAAATTTAAGAGAAATGTTCTATATCTGATGATATCACAGAGACAAATCCCAGCATGGAAGTTTTTTTCCTTCCTTCCCTAGTAAAAGATGTAAATTTAGAAAGTTTTTTCTTCCTTAGCAATATCCCTGTCATGAAGAGTCCTTACAGATCTGGGCTGCATGAAAAGGGACCGTTCCACTACTGTGGTCACGACCAATCGAAAGGCAAAATAATTTCAAAGTAGAAATTAAGGAGCAGGGGATCAGAGACAGAATTTTGTCTGCCATTGAATTAAAATGCTAGGAAATAAAGAGTGGGGACTGTGAGAAATGAGAACCAGAGACAGTATGCCAGAAGCGATGACAAATTTAAGAAATGAACAATTAAACATATGCTTCCACTCCACTGATAGACACAGAATTGGACCTCCTTATGAAAGCACATGAGCCTGGGTAATATACTTCCTGGGAAATTGAACTGGCTTACATTGAGAAAGGAACAGTGTAAGTCAGTCATGTTTCATCCAGCTGGCTTGGGCACATATTCTTGGAATTATCACTGAAGTGGTACCAATGACCCAGACATATGTGAGACATTTATTTCTATGTGAAGTCAAGCACAGTGTTTGTCTACTGAGCAGCTCTCAAGGACAGGAGGGGTTGATCGCCTCCCTCGGAGGTAATAGATCATCCAGGTGTAGCTTGGCAGAGTGCTTGCCCAATGCCCAGGTGCTATAAACTAGACTTTCATTATCCCCAAACAGCAAGTCAATTTTTTTTTCAATTACAAAAGGAGCAACATTTATTTCAAGTTAAACTCGCTCCCCTGCTTATCATCTTCTCCAGACGTTCAATATTCCCAGAGAGGCACATAACAAATCTTGCACAATGCCATTATACCTGAGGATATAGGAATCTCCCCAAATTCACTGGTCCATGCAAGTATGATGGAAAGTGCCCAGAAAAGCTTGAAATCAGATCAATCTTCACCTTCACAGGGAAGTTTCTTTTAAAAAGCTGCCTATAAATAGTCCTATCACCCCCTTGTTTAATTCTTTGAAATCTGGCTCTTGCCCGCAGTGCTCTACTGAAAGCATTCCCTCAAAGGTCACAAGAGCTTCTAAGAGACAAATCTAAAGATATGTTTTCCAGTCCTCATCCTTCTTAATTTCTCTGCAGCGCGCTCCGTGACTCTGTGAGCCAGAGACACTGACCTCCTTGAAGTTCCATCTCCTAACTCTGGGCACTTTCACTAGCTGTCTCCTGAACCTAGAACACTCTCCCTTCTCATCCCTCCCTCTTGGCTTCCATCAAGTTCCAGCTAAAATTCTACCTTCTACAAGAAGCCATTCCCAATCTCCCTTAATGTCAGCTCTTTCCCTCTGTTGATTATCTGCATGTTGTCTCTCCCCTTAGACTGTGAGCTCCCTGAGAGTAAGGAGAGTCTTTTGCCTTTCTTTGTTACCCAGTGCTCAGCACCATGAAGAGTACACAGTAGGCATCTAATAAATGCGTGCTGAGTGACTAATGATTACTCCTTTTCTCTTTTGTCTTCTGAAATACCCTACTCTGCTGGTTTTCCTCCTGTCTCTATAATGGCTCCTCCTCACAAAATGTCAAAGTAGTCAGATCCCGTAGAGATCTACTCAAACCCCTCATTTTACAGAGCAGGAAAGCAAGATTCAGAAAAGGAAAGTGATTTCTCCAAGGTCATCCTTAGAAGAGCTGGGGCATGAACTCGAGTCTTTTGACTCTAAATCCTGGGTTCTTAATCTAGAGTCCATGGATTCCAAGGGTCTGTGGGTAGATTTCAGTAGGTCTGTGAGGCTGGGTGGGAGAAATTACATTTTAATTTTGATACAATTGGTTCATTTTGTAATCTTATGTTGTTGGGTTTTTTTTTGAGGCAACTGAGTTTAAATGACTTGCCCAGTGTTACACAGTTAGCAAGGGTCTGAGGCTGGATTTAAACTCAGGTCCTCCTGACTCCAGGCCAGTGCTCTATCCACTGTGCCATCTGGCTACCCCTTTATGCATTTTATTATATGCATTTAAAAACATTATTCTGAGAAGGGGTCTACGGGCAATCAATCAGATTGGCAGAGGGACATAAAAAGGTTCAGACCCCTATGTCTCATCTCCATCCTGCTACACTATGCTGTTTCTCTCTCCTTTGCTGGTCCCTCTTCCTACTTTTCTTTACCATGTAAGCTTAGTATTCAGCAATGCTTTACCTTCAGCCCTGTTCTCTTTGCACTTTCTCCCTTGCAAACTCACTTGGTCCCATGGATTCAACTATCAACTCAACGTAGAGAACCACATCTTGATATTCAGCCCTGGCCCCTTTTCAGAGCTTTAGACACACATCTCCAAACATCTATGGCTCATCTCTACCTCGATGTATCTCTGGCACTTCAAATTCAACATCTGCCAGAGTGGAAACATTTCTGATCCTAGACTCAGAAGACCTACCTCTGTTGCTGTACTATCTGTGACCCTAAGTCACTTTACCTCCTCGTCCCCTCATTTTTTTCATCTGTAAAATGAGGGTTTGAACAAAGTAATCTTTAAGATCCCTTCAATCTCTAAATCTCATGAGCTTACAGTCCAAAACCAAGTTTACTGTCTTTCTGAGTAACTGTTCCTCTTGATTTCATTGTTGGCTGGCAGTATCACTGCTGACCTCATCTTCCATGTTTGAAACTTGGTGTGATTTTTGACTTTTTTCTGTCTCTCACCTCTCCTATGCAAACAGTTCCCCAAACCAGTTTATTTTTCATCTACTCCTCTAATCTCCCCACTTCCACCCCAGTCCTGGCCCTTATGGATACCTCTCTGGACTCTTATCACTCCAACATTTCTTTGCCTCTCCAAACTCTCCTCACTTCAATCCGCCCACTAGCACATTTGTCTGGCCCATCAAGAGATTCCTCCTCTGAGCAATACCACTGTCCACCAAGGAAAGCTCAGTGTCTTTGTTTTAGTCCTTTTCGTATGCTCTGATCGAGTATGGAGGTTCTTAACCATTTTTTTTGTCTTATCCTGCAGATTATGAACCCCCTTTTCGGAATAATGTTTTTAAATGCATAAAGTATGCAGGATTTCAAAGGAAACCAATTATATTGAAGTAGTTGCCAAACTATCAAGAAAGCAAATGGCTGAAAAAGTTGTGGTATAATGACTGTGATAGAATACTACGGTGCTACAAAAAATGATGAGCTCAATCACCTTAGAAAAACATGGAAAGACTTGCATGAAAGAAGCAAGAGTGAAACAGCTGAACCAAAAGAATACTGTATACAGTAACAGCAATACTGTTTTAGGAATGACCTTGAGTGAATAACTCATTTTGATTGTTATAAATACCCAATTAACTAGAAAGGACGTTTGAAGAAAGATGCTATCTGCATCCAGAGAAGGAACTGATAACTACAAGTATGTACAGAATAATTTTACATATATATTTGTCTAATGGTGGCCACCTGGAGGGGGGAGGGAAGAGAAAAGGACAAAAAGAAATTTACATGACAACTTTGTTGTATATTTTAAAAGAATGGCAAGCTGTACAGAGTAGATTTGCAGTTTCACGTGCAATCATCTTTTATTATGCCGTGTTATGGAAATTCTTTGTTATTCCATAAATAAAAATAAAAGATATTAAAAAAGCAAGCAAGCAAATCTGCAGACCCCAGATCAAGAAGCCCTGCTCTAGTTACATCTGAATACTCACTCTCCTCTACATCCAGTGTATCTCCCTCATCCTATTACTACTCCTTTTTTCACCCTGTTGGCTATGCTCTGAGTCACCTTTCCCTTTCTCCTTCCCCCAACGTGCCCAATGAATTCCTACCTAGAATTTAATAAAATGCTACCGCCTTCTGTAATGAACTCCAACTCTACCTCCTTCCATAATTATCACCACTGAAGTTGAGAAAGAGATACATTTTTCCCCAAAAGAATTATTATGCATTTACTATGTGCCAGTCACCATGCTCAGTGCTGGCAGTACAAACAAAAATGAGACATTCCCTGCCCTCCCTTAAGGAACTCAACACTCTCACAGGAGGGGACAGCACCTCTGAGGCAGCAGTGGCCTTAGACAGGGGAGTCATCCAGACTGCAGCTGGATTCATGGACCTGTACTTGGTAGGAATTGTGGTGTTCATCTGATTGCTCTTCTCAGTGAGAGCTGGAAGAGGGCGGGGAGTGGGGCAGAAGTGCAGGAGGTCCAGGAAGTGACGGCGATGGTCTTGAGACCAGGCAAGGCATGGTGAAATGCTCACCAATCAAAGTCCAGGGTCCCTGGGGTGGGGCCTTCCACTTCCAACGGAATTGAAGGCTTGAGTGCAGGAGGTCGGAGGCAGCTTCAGAGAAGGCACCAGCCCTTTCCCTGGCATGGTCTTTAACAGATTTTTTTTTTTTACCTTAATAGATAGTTTTGTGGTGAAAACTGTTCTAAGGTAAAAATGAAAACTACACAGATCTCCCTGGCTTTTTCAACAGAAAGACCTCAGAAAGATCTGGGAGCTCATTTAATTCTGTTCACATAAAGTCAAAAGCGAATACATGGTAAAAAAAATCATGGCAATGAGATTCTTTTGTATCACCTGGTGCTGAAGAGTACCTCTTAGATCACCGTACTAGGGAGGGTTTTGGAAGCAGCTCATGAAATATCTAAAGACGGCTGACTCATTCTAAAGTACATTTTGCCTTCTGTTCTTATCACTAGAGGTTGTCAGGAGTAAGACGTTTTGCTAGATTAGAAGATTAATGAACTTTAGCACATTAAAAGAGTTAACCTTGGACAGGCATATATCATAGACCTAGAAATGGATCAAGAAAATTAGCTGTATGATACCAAGTTGGGATAAGAGTAGCAGGGAAGGATCTGGAATGCAAAATACAGATCTTTCTACCATATTGTCCTGAAGAAGTTGACTATAGTCTTAAATTTATAATATGTAATCATAGCCCACTTTTTGCAACAGGTATTCCTCAAAAGGTTTATATTGCATTTTTTTGTCAATCAAAATCCTATTTTCAATACCATGAAGGGATTTTGTGTTTAAGGTCAGCCAGGTTGTCACAATGGTTTTTTGAAGCTAGACTTTACAACTGTCATTGAGATAGCAACTGCAGGAAGTCACTCTGGACAGTATCCCCTACACTTACAGCTGATACAACTCCATTGTTTTAATTGTCTCAGGCTGCCTGGTGAAGAAACGCAACAACAGTGAGCTTCTTACTGTGTTAGTAACAAAAGACACTGAGACCAGTTACTATGAGATTGGAATCCGTAAGGTCTCCAGCATTACATTTGTGCTTTGATATAGCTACTATATAAGCAAACCATTCTCAACAGAACAATTGCAAACTGGCAAAGACTTCAAAAAATGGAAATACTATTGGAGGAACTGTGGAAAGATAGTCATACTAATGCATTGTTGGTGGAACTGTGAACTTGTCTAATTGTTCTGGAAAACATTTTAGAATTCTCTCCCAAAAGTCACTAAAATGTCCATTCTTTGACTCAGAGATCTCACTGCTAGGCATATATACCTGAAGGAGGACAAAGACAGTGGGACAGGACAATTTCTAGCAGGGTTTCCTCTACCTGGCATGTAGTAGGTGCTTAATTAATATTTATTGATCAGTTAGGGAATAGTTAAACAAACTGTGATAGATGAATGTAATTATTGGACAAACGATGAATGTGAAGGATTCAGAGAAACACGGGAAGGCATAAACTGATACAGAAGAAAGCAAGCAAAACTAAGAAAGCTATATAACAATGACCACAACAATGTAAGCTCCAAGAACGGTAAAACAAAACAGAGCATTTTATAACCCTAACAGACACAAGCTGTGAAGCTTACAAAAAGGGAGATGACAGACAGACAGACCTAACGATAGATAGAGCACGAGAATACTTGGCAATTGGTAGGGAGGTGATTCCAAGTCCAGAGAATGAGCTCAGCAGGGGTTGAATGAGCAGCATGCCTAGGACTTCTCAGAAATGGAAATCCATATCGGGAACTTACTAATCAGGAAAGCAGGCTCCCAGGGACAGCCTGTAAAGACACAGAGATAGAAAACAGAATAATATAACGTTGTACAGAAATAAATGTCAGGTCTGGTGTATCCCCCAAACGGGTCAACAAGGTATGTTCTAGAAAGGAAGTCAGTGTATATAATAAGGTATAGGGCTGCTATTTATTTCTTCCACCAAAAAAGAAATATTTAAAACACAAAATACTCATAAACATGTTTTGACTCCTATTGTACTCTCCTAGGAGGATAAAACTTAAAATGACTAAATATGAATTATTTGGAGGGACTGCTGGTCAGCTCACCTTGATTCTCTACATCTGAAGCAACTCCCTGAACACCTATATCTTCTGGAAAGCCAGGACATGACTTGGGATTATCACCCCCTCTGATGTTCATCCATTCCTCCACGAGGAGATGTAGTTGCTGCTGGGAGCATCACCTGAATCTTCCAATGACTCCAGACCTCTTGAGTCCATGAGGTATTGGCCCAAGCTTGGAACTGTCCATCTCTGGACTGGTCACCTGCACTAAGGGAAAGAAATACAAAGTAAAAGAGGCAGCCAGGGTCTTAAGAACCAATCTATGGCCCATTTAGACAAGCATATGCTCTGGCTGCCAAGAATGAGTAACTGGGGTGGGGAGATATGGAGGTAGAGGAGGAAAGGAAGTTAAGTCCAAGAGCAAGCTGAGTTCCACACCACACATTTAGAAGTGAGAAATGTCTGTGAGAGTAGATGTTGTTTCTCCCTTTAAAGTATACTGATTGAGGCAGCTAGGAATAGAGCACTGGCCCTGGAGTTCAAATCTGATCTCAGACACTTGATACTTACTAGATGTGTGACCTTGAGCAAGTCATTTAACTCCAATTGCCTCATCCTGAGTCATCTCTAACCATCCTGATGAATATCTGGTCACTGGATTCAGATGGCTCTGGAGGAGAAGTGAGGCTGGTGACCTGTACAGCCCTCCCTCACTCAAAACAAAGTGAAGTTCAAGTCATGTCATCATTTCTCTGATGGCACGGTCTTCTTCGGCCACGAAGGACAAACACACTATCCAGACTGATACTGAGAATAATACTGCTGAATGAGCTGTGAAGTCATAGTAATTGGGTTCAAATCCTGGCCTGAATTCTTATTACCTGTGTGCCTTGAGAAAGTCACTCAACCTTCAGGGCTCTGTTTCCCTATCTGTAAAATGAGAGGGTTAAACTAGAAGGCCTCCCTTCCCTTTCTAAATCTATGATGCTATGATACAAGCTCCTAGGGCTGTTGTATGGAACAAATTTATTTAATGTATATAAAGCACTTTGTGACAATATACAAATGAAAGTAATGAAAAAAAGGAAGAAGAAAAACCTTTAAATCTTGACAAGAACAAGAAATTTAAAAATCCATAGGTAAGTGTTTAAGCACCTGTCATTTGCTAGACACTGTGCTAGGCCTGAAGATATAAAGACAAAAGCAAAACAGAGAGATAAAAAGGGCATCTGATTTTGGAAAGGAATACACAGTTCTCCATAAACTAGATCCCACATGGGCACTAGAACCTATCAGTTTTCCTCATGCAACTGAGCAGCTGTCAAAGGGAAACAGCTTTGGGGCACTACAATTCCAGTCTGAATTCAGTGACCTACATATAAAGGCTGCGTATCTGATTACTAATCCTAGCTTAGTATTCCCTGTGCTGATCAAGGAGGCAGTTGAAGAAAGCAGCCTACTAAGTGACTAGGAGTAAATCCAAGCCTGTGTTGCCTCCTGCCAGTTAACTGAGTACATGCAAAACTACATCACCTCCTTCTTTCTTCCTTTCCTAATTCTGCATAGTGTCTAATAAAATTTACTCCAAATTAATGCACAAAATCTAAATTCAGAAGACCATGCTATTTCTTACCTATGGTTATAAAGTTTCAGTCAGAATTAAAGACAATATATATATATATACACATATAAAATCAGTCATTTCTGAAATCTTGCCCATCACGCAGGGAAAACGAATTCCACCAACAAATAGATAAGCAATAGTAACTATAAGAGGAAGTAGTACAAACTGTAAATTGCTTAGAAATGATAACTTCTTCAGAACATGGTGTCCCAAAAGTTTTAGTGAAGCTTTAATAACTTAAAATTTACAGGTTTTTTTTTTTAAACTTTCTTAAAACTGCAGTTAGGCTTTTGGAACATAGTGTGTGTGTGTGTGTGTGTATGTATGTGTTTGTGTGTGTGTATGTGTTTGTGTGTGTATGTGTGTGTGTGTGTAAAGAGAGGAGGTGCAGAATGGGAGTGAGAAAGAGAGAGAGAGAGAGAGAGAGAGAGAGAGAGAGAGAGAGAGAGACTGAGATATTTATTAGCTCCATGACCCTGGGCAAGTCACTAAACCATTGTATGCCTCAGTCTCCTCATCTACAAAACTGAAGATAATAGCACTAATGAGGATAAAATGAGACAGTATCTCTAAAGCATTCTGCAAACCTTAAAGTCATATGTACTAGGTAGCAATTATTACTGATTAGGTAGCATTTTTGCACAGACGCTCCCCCAGGCCTGAAGTATTTCCTCTTCATTTCTGCTAATAGAATCCCTGGTTTCCTTTAAGCCACTATTCAAATGTTACCCCTTCTAGAAAGCATATCCTTGTCACCAGTTGCTAATACCTTCTCTACAGAAATTACTTTGTATCTACATTGTATACATTTTATATGTAATTTTCATTGTACATGTTTTTCTCCAACAGAAGGGAACCTTCTTGAGGGCAGGAATACTTGCAGGTTTTGACATTGTATTCCCAGCATCTCTCACAGTACCTGGGATGTAGTAGGAGCCTGATGAATGCTTGTTCAATAAGTAGGGCTTCAATACATTTGGTTGATTGATAATACACATTCATGGATGCCCATACCTGTGAATGAATGCAGGCATCAACATAGGACAATAGGATTTAGAACTGATAGCGGCACCATTGAAATTTGAAACTAGTTTTTATAGGGGAAGGAACTCTACATTTGTACTAAGCTCTGGGTCCAAATCCTGTCTCTCTACTTTCCATGGGTGTGACCTTCCATGTCATTTTTACTTTTTGGGGCCTCAACTTCCTAGTCTGTAAAACAAAGGAGTTTGACCCAGTGATCTCTAAAGATCCTTCCAGTTCTAAATCTGATCCTGACTTTAAATCCATTGTACCTTCTATTACAATATACAGGAATGATGCTAAGACCTCAAGTCAACAGAGCTGAATTTGCATCCTGGCTTTAGTAACTCAGCTTTAGTAATCCACACAGCATGGGACATGCTTTGATGAGGAGACACTCCAACTTACAAGGAATAGGATGTTGTGATTATTTAACCTAGCACATGCCTATTTGAGCTAGCACTACTGAACTGATCTGAAAACGAGTGCAATGCCTCAGAGTGATGAAATAATAGGCTCCTGGAACAAGTGATTCGTCTGGAGCTAACGGCTGGATTTGAATTTGAAACACGTGAATAAATGAGTATCTGTGCACTTTTTGTTGGGAGCACAAGGCAGCCTAATGGATAAAGAGCTTCCTGGCTTTGAAGCCAAGACCAGTCCTACCTCTGACCCATAGTGGCTGTGACCCTGGACATGTCCCACCTTCTGGAAGCAGCCTCTTTACTTAATTTATTTTAATCAGTGCTTTTCCTCTGAGCTTCCTCATCTGGAAATTCCTTGCACCAAAGGTCCAGATTATAGATCCCTTATATTAAAAATTATTTTTGTTAATCACTGATGGTATAAAATTAATATTATTTTAATAAAATACTAAGAAAATGATGTGTGCTGATGCTGATGTGGTTTTATGAAGTTTGGTCAGGGCCATTTTTTGGTTAAAAATACATTACAACTGTGTTTCATTTCATAAAATACATACATTATAACTGTATTTCATTTCATAAATGCCTTCAATAATTCCGTTTATAACTTAAATTGACAAGGAAATCTAAGGTGTGATTGTTACTTATTTTTGGCCTTATAAAGCACAGCGGCCAATTACAGGTTTTGGCGTCAGACGACTTGGGTTCAAACTCCATCTGGGTAACCTCGGGTTAAAGTGGAACGAGGACAAGAATCCAAAGGGACCCGCCTACTTTGGGGCAGCCACGCCCAATCACGTTCTTCAATCCCCGCCCAGTCCGAAACGCATGCGCACAAAGAGCTTCCGGGCAGCCCGGAAGGACTAGAACCGGCGCGCGGTGATGACGTCACGTACACGCACCCAGAGCGCCCGCCGCAGCCTTCCTACGTCAAGCCGCCGCCGTGGCCTCCGAGGCTTCTGACTCTGGGAGTTGAAGTCCCTTCAGAGAGAGAAGTGCAGGGGAAGCGACACTCATCGTGAGGCGATCTGCGGGTCAGAGGAGGCTGCCGCCTGGCTTGGGTAAGGTGGCTCGTAGTCAGGTTTCGGGAAGGGATGAGCGCCCTCCGCGCAGCTGTGCTCTACTACAACTGGCGCTTACTACAGGCCTAAGGCTTCTGGGAGGCCGGTGGGCGGGGCGTCCTGGGGGCGGGTCCTCTAATGGGAGGTGTGGCTTGGAGAGCGCGAGTTTCCTCTCGCCTAGTGCCTGGAGCGTAACGTACTCCGCGGCTCCGCCCCCTACGTGGGGGTGGGACCGGCGATGGGGAAATGGTTTTGAAGGGCGTGCACTGAAGGCTCCGCCCCCGGAGCGGCCGTACTCCGTGGTTCCACCTCTACGTAAGGCAGATTTTGCACGTTCCCTTTCGCCCCACCCCCTTTACGTGTTGCGCTGCGTGGCCCTCCCAAACATATTGCGTAATAATTCGAGTCCACCAATGAGATGCGACTTCCTTTTCTCCCTCTGCCCTTTCTACGTAACGTCCCTTCAGGAAATGGGATGAGGCCGGCCGTGACTAGGGATTTTTTTCGGAGGGCGTGTCATTCCCTCGCCCCGCCCTCTCCCGTATCACGTGCTCTCTGCCCTTCCCTCCTTCTCGCTCCCCTCACGTGTGGCTGGGAATGGGCGTGTGCTTTCAGCCCCCACTTTATAGATCAGAATGCTGAGGCCCGCAGAAGGGGTTATAGGATGTAGAGCTAGCAAGTGCCCCAGACAGCTGGGGAAACTGAGGCAGGGCAGGATCGCGAGATCCAGAGTAGGGTCCTACCCCTCTCGTTTTACAGCTCGGGAAACTGAGGCCAGGGAGGTTGAGAGATGTGCCCACCATCACCGAGGTTGTCAGGGTGAGGGCAGAGGTGGGTGCTCACACCCCGACTTCAAACCCCACAGTCTCCTCGCTGCCCCTCCCCCTCCTCATCTCCGAATTCCAAGACCCGGCTAGAATCTCCCCTCTCAACTCCTCTGTGTGCTGGGGTCCGCCCTCGTCCTCATTTCCTCTTTGTTCAGTATCCCTTTGTATATTTTTATTGGCTTGTCCCCTCCCTTAGATTGGCATGGGTGATGTTAAAGATGCATCCCCTCCCCCCAACCCACTGACCAGAGCCCCCCATGAAGTTACCCTTCTCTGTGTGGCTTTCTTCTGCTTCTGTGATGATGCAGAGCGGCAGGAAATGGGGGCCAAGAATCAGTTTTTATTTCTGTGTAGCTTATTTGTCCATGCTTAACCCCCCCAAATCAGAGCCCTTTGCTCCCTTTTGTCTCCTCATCCCCACCATCTCCTCCTTCATGGGTCTCATCTGAAGAGGCAGAGGCTGCCCTTCTCTTTACGGGGCAAACCCCTTTCTACACCTACCTTCTCCTACAGATTGTTCCCTCCATCCTCCCCACTTTCTCACTTAGCTGCATCAGTCTGACTGCTGCCTAGAAACATCCCTCCCCTGACCTTAAAATGTCCTCTCTCTGGCTTCAGCCATCCATCCATGCTAGCCAACTCTAACCCTACCCCCCCCCCCCCCATCCTAAATGCCTCCCACCCTATATCTTACATCTTTTCTTCCCTTCTTGGCTAAATTTGAGAAAGTCCGCCCTACTCAGGACTTTTTTCTTGCTGTGGTCTCAGGCTCTTCAAAAAATCCTTTTGAATCTGTCGTCTGACCTCAACATTCAACTGAAGCTTTTCTCTTAAGATTACCAGTTTGAATGGCCTTTCCTCAGTCTTCAGCTAGGTGGCATGGTGAGTTAAGAATGCAGGAGTTGCAAATCAGGAAGATGGTAGTTCCAATCCTGCCTCAGTTACCTATTAGCTGTGTGACCTTGGGTAACTCACCCTCAGCCTGTTTCTTCATCTATGAAACGGGAGTAATAATAGAGCACCTACCTCCCAGGGTCGTTGTCAGGATAAAGAGAGATGACACTTAAGTGCTTGGCAAACCTCAAGGTACCATATAAATGTTATCCATTATTGACACTGTGGATCACCTGATTCCCTGCCCACGCTGCCTTCTCCATGTCTTTGGGATGCTCTGCTTCTTTTCCTGTCTGACCACTGCTCAGGCTCCTTTGCTGGATCTTCATTCAGATCATGTCTGATAACGAATGGAGGGTAGCAGAGGGAAGGATCTCTTCTCCCCAGATGTACTCTTTTGCTTGGAGATCTCATTAACTCATGTGGATTCAATTAGCCTCTCTGCAGATAATTTCCAGTTCTGAATCATCTCCCTCCTGAACTTCATACCCACCTCTCAAACCAAATATTCCGTAAACATTGAAAACTACCTTGTATTTAACTACTCTTGATTTATATACTAAACTGGAAGCACCATGAGAAGTTTAGGTCTTGTCTAAACTTTGTATCTCTTTTAACACAGAAATGTTTGGCAAATTAAATTCTTGCAAAAGAGTGGTATTTTTGATTTATATCTTTTTGTCTCCTTAGCACTGACGAAAGATTACCTCTCAACTGTACAAAGACATCTACTAATAAATATGTCCACTGATGTGCTCTCAACCCCTCCCGAGTCAGATTCTGTGCAAACAAAGCCAGGCCTCAGGGAAGATCGAGCAGAGCATCTGAAGCCAAGTTTTGACAAAGGAGAAGCACCGGAGCACATGTCCAAGCGACAGATGAAAAAGCTAATGAGGCAGAAACAGTGGGAAGAGCAACGAGAACTGCGCAAGTATGATTCTCGTGTCACTTGAGAGTGCACTGATAAGATTTGAGTGCTTCAGCCTACGTGACCTGCTGGTGCAAGCCCCGGGGAAATGAGGACTGATACCAGGTTGGATGTGGCAGCCATGCACCCAGCAGTTCTGATGCGCTGGCCTGCACTGATCCCCTGTGAGGATGGGCTGTGTTTGGTGTTTCTCTTCTCCCTTAGTTTTGCACAGACATCCACTTTCTGTCATCTGCCTCTAAATAGGCAGCTGGGTGGCCTAGTGGATAGGGCGCCAGGCTCAAACCTTGTCTCAGGAGCTTATTAGCCATGTAACCCTGAGCAAGAAACTTACTCTCACTCAGTCTCAATTTCTTCATCTGTAAAATGGGGGTAATGAAAGTTCCTACCTGCTAGAGTTGTTGTGAGAATTAAATAATGTAAATCATTGTAACAAATAATGCCCATTAAAATGTACTTAAGTAACATAAATATATGTCAAATACTTTATGCGTACTATTAAGTACTAGGGAGTGGCAGTAATAGCCCCCTGTTATGAAATGACTGATGGAATTGGGCCATATTCTGTTTGCATAAAATAAACATTTAATTGCCTTGCATGCAGGTCACACTTTTGATACAGGCCTTGTTTAGAACTTTTGCCATTTTAGGTAGAGTCACATTGGAGCTGGTAGTACACAATGCCATAATATTTGTTTAGATAGAAGTCAGGAATCAGTCAGATAGCTTGGATGTAATTAAGAAAAAAACAAGTTGTTTGAAAATCAGCCTTTCTTCTCCATTTCCAAATCAATGTTTATCAAGCTAATTTGGCCACAAAACTTTTGAAATGTAGCATTAAGAACTTGTAAATTCTGGTTTAAGTAATCTGGGGGTATGGAGTGCCCCTGAGGGAATAGAGAACTATGGCGTTTGGGCAGTGGAGTAAAAGAAGTAGAGCTCATTTTATGTCCTCCTAATGTAGTCACATGAAGTTATTTTTGACCTGAAATATATGTGATTTTTATCTTGGGTATCTTAGATGGAAAGTATTATTATAAAAATTTCTCCCATAACCCCTGTACACATTATAGAGAACATCACTATTCTGCTGACTGGTGTGGGGAAACCACAGCCTGAGGTGTCTGTAAGGGTAAAATAAAGAACATTTAATGCAGGATAGCCACTGGGCTAATAGTATTAAGAAGAAACAAAATTTTAGACGCAGATGGTATTTGTGTGGAAATATTTAGATTTCTTTCATCACTTCATATCCTTGTCAACAACAAAAGCTCTTAATAGGAGCTTTTCAAATGTTAGCTCACTTTTTTCTTGTCCTTGCTCTATTTATTTACTTATCTGACAAGAGAAATTGCTTTTCATTAACCAACTTTAGGCAAAAACGTAAGGAAAGACGCCAGAGAAGAAAACTGGAACGACAGTCTCACCTAGAGTCCACCTCAGATGGCCATGACAGGAAACGTTTTCGAAGTGAGGTTGTTCCCAGTCCACTCCGCCTTATTGTTGACTGCAGTTTTGACAACTTAATGGTCTCAAAGGTATTGTGAGCAAATGTCAGATTTGACATAGACAAATCTTTGGAATTGACTTTTTTTTAGAATGTCTCTACATGAACTGTTTGTCTCCTCCCCTCCCATCTCCTCTAGCAGGCATTTGCCTTGGCAGGGAGAAAGACCATCTCATTATGTGTACCAAGGGCGAGGGTGGATATAGTGGCAGAGGATGTCTGTGAGATGAGGTGAGGAGGAAAAGAGAAGAAAAAAGCTCTCTCAGAGCTTGGCCTTGATTTTTTTCAATGAAGTGTGAGGCAAGGTTCTCAGGTAGGCAGGAGGGGCATAGGGAAGCTCTGAGAGATTTGAGGGGAGGGGTGGATAGGTTTGGAACACTTGATGAGGTGAGTAAGATAGTAAGTTAATTAGTGAGGTGTGAAAGTGACCTTGCTGTAGTTGAGATTGTAACAAATCTGCATCCAGTCAGCAGTTTTGTGGTTTTCCCTGACTTTCTATAGCAGCATGTGTGTAGGAGTGAAGGCAGAGGATGTGATCTAGAGTGCAGGGTTGGCAGGGTAAGATTGGCGATAAAGTAAAGGATTCAGGAGAAGAGGGCTGCAGAGTTCCTTCGAGGACCTACTAAGGTGTCAAGATGGAGAAGGGATGGGAATGTAGCTAATGCAGGGGTCATGGCCTGGAAAGAACTGAGGGGTCAGGGGGTCAAGGCTTTGGACATCAAAGTATGGAGGAAGATGTGGTTTTAGAGGGGCGGATTGACAGCAGGTTATGAATGGCTAAGGAACTTTCAGAGTTCACGAGCATGGCAGTGGAACATTTGGGGAGGGGGCAAGGTGAAGATTATGAACATCTCTCTGTAGCTGTAGTAGGAGGGAGGAGAAGGTTAAGGGAAGTGAGCAAATGGAGGACTGAGAGGGTTAGGATGTTGAAGGAAATATTGGAAATATAAAAATGAAAGAACTTTCCCACAGTGATACTTAAAGGAAGGGTATGAAAGTTGGGGAAAAGTCAGTGGTTAATTTTGTCTTAAATGGAAACAGACATAAAGTAATATGGCTTTACAGAATAGCATAACTTGTCTAGGGACTACATAGGTAACACTGCAGGGCATTTTATGAGCATCATTTGGGTGAGTTCACATGCTGCCCCAACTCTTGTGTTGATGGTAGACTTTTCTGTTGCCCTAAAGCCAGGGTATGACTGCAGTGGACAGCTGAATTTGGGACCTTTGTTGTGAAAATGAAAATTTTTGTTCACAGGATATTAAGAAGCTTCATAAACAGATTCAGAGATGTTATGCAGAAAATCGCCGAGCATCACATCCTGTGCAGGTAAGGTCCAGGAATTTAAAATAAACTTTCATCTTTTTGTTGTATCATTGTTGCTTTAATGTCAGAAGGATATGATGACATTTTCGTGCTATTTCTAGTCACTCCTGACGTAAGATGTATTTGGGCATATCCCCTCCAAATTCAAAATCTCATCTTTTTTGATGTCTGCAGTAGTTCGAAGGGAAAGATAAATTAAAGGACATAGGTCCTTAGTGAAGGGACTGTAAGCAGCTGGTAGAGGTGGTCCAGCTTCGCAGGTTCAAACAATGCAATAAGGTTTTCTCACAATTCTCATAACTGAATAAAGTTTCTTTTCAAGATAGAACTCGTACGTGAATGGAAAGGGAACTTAGCTCCAGTATTGAATCACAAGATGGAGCCAGTGTGGTTCGCTTAATTCCCATAATTCCCTAGGGTGGGAGTCCGCATGGGTGGTAGTAGACATCTATCAGGAGCATCCAAAAAATATTGAATGTGAAGAAGCATAATTCAGATTTTTTTCCTCTTTGACAAATAAGAATTTTTTTCCTGTGTATCCTTGATGGAGAAATATTTTCTCAAGAACTATAATATGGAACCTAAATATTCACTCTGTTCTTTTTCTGTTTCCTCTTTTTTTTTCAACCTGTTGTCTCTCATTCCACAATCTCCATCTAGTATTATTTGACCAGCCATGGAGGTCAACTGAAAAAGATCATGGATGAAAATGACAAAGGATGGGTCAACTGGAAGGTATTTCAGTCAGGGTAAACGTCTTGCTTCATACATGAGTGTGTTTAAATTTCTACATTTTATTGCCTAAGTTGTTGTATACATCGTGCTAGAGCTTAGCCTGATAATGGGGTGAACTTTGTCTTTGGCAACAACATACTTAGTGGTCAGGGGTCACAGAATCAAAGACTGCTCATTTAGAGACATAGAGATGTTACGTGATTGCCCAGAGATACATAG
This sequence comes from Bettongia penicillata ogilbyi, assembly GCA_023548195.1. Lineage (NCBI taxonomy): Eukaryota > Metazoa > Chordata > Mammalia > Diprotodontia > Potoroidae > Bettongia > Bettongia penicillata. The sequence goes on along the minus strand of JAJHZJ010000288.1, from coordinate 1,120,346 downwards.
GTTTTTAATGGCAGGGAAAGGTTTTGACTCCAGGTCTTTTGATTTCAAATCCAGTATTTTTTCTACCCCATCATCTTGCCTTTCTAGAACAAAGTGGGTAAGAGAGTAGAATTTAAAGCATGAGATATTTATTAAGTGCTTTCTAGATGCTGCACATGCAGAGACAAAAATGAAACAAGTGCTGGCAAGAACTATATTTAATCAAAGAGATTACATTCCTCCGGAATAGACAGATGAGGGAGAGATCGGAGCAAGAGGATAGGTGTAATACAGAGAAAGTGTAACGGTGGGGGGCCACTAGATGGCGATATCCCTGACCTTTTGGGTGGAGGCCTCCCTTAGAAGAAGCTGCAAGACCTTACTTTTAAACCTACCTCTTGCTATGTAACTTTGAGTCAGCTATTTAACTTTTCTGTTTTTTTATATATTATATAAATTATTTTACTTTAAAAGAATGTTTTGAATTCATTAGATAATAAATGGGAGACTGATATATTATTTTCATACAAAATACAAATTCATACAAAAATTCTGAATCTAAAATAAATCTAGATTTGAGTAAAAATGCATTTCAAAGCTGAGTGACATGAAAGCTGAAGTGACTTGCCCAAACTTACATAGATAGTAAGTGGCAAAGCCAGAATTGGATCCCAGATCTTCTGATTCCCAGTTAGAAAACCCCTTTCAGCAAAATTCTACCGTATTTGTCAAATGAATCATGAAGTAATCTGCTTTGATTCTGTCTCTGGTCTCCAGTTTTTAATTCTTCTTTCTTTCCCCTTCATCTTTCAAAAACATTAACTATGCCCCATGTAAATACGCATGGCTTCATTCTGGGTAACATCCAAGCAGATTTAATAAATATGATCTCTTTTTATGAGAAGTTTAAAATCAAAGTCATGTAAAACTAATACAGATCATTATCTCACAAAGGAGCAGATGCATATGCAGACTAAAAGCCAGCACAAAAAGTAACTCCATAACCAAGTAAAGTAGAACTTTATGTAATGTTTGTCTAGGGCCACATTCAAGTGAGTTCATTCATCAGAAGATTCATCCTCAGAACACTTTGACCTGTGACACAGTTCCCCCAAGTTTATGACTTCCATATTATTTACATTGCAGATAGTGAGACAAGTGAATTTAATGGATTTGAGTGATTTAAAAGGTCATGATTTATGAGTTTTAAAGGTCACGATTTATGAGTTAGTCATGAGAACTGTTGTGAGAAGCTATCTTTGAGTAGGTGGAGGGAGTTTGGGAAACGGAAAGTTGAATATTGTTCTAGGACAGATGTGAGAGAAGACTCTCAAGAAGCTTTGTTTTTATCAGATTAAGGGGTAATTGAATAAATTTGCCAGTAAGGAACAGAGGCCAGGCTTAGTGCAGTGCCAGATTCACTTATTTGAGTGACTCAAGGCTTTTGATGATGATGATAGGCAGTGACAAGGAAATGAGTGAGATCATCTGGGGTGTCTGATGAAGAACCTCCAGCAGAGGCAGAAGATCTTGTTAAATTGACAGGATGCCCTGTCAGACTTTTACCAAGGGCATATGGCATATTCACATTAATGGAAAGCACTTCCTCAAATTCCTGATTCCTTGAAGACCTCCAGTGAGAAGCAGCCCACCCTCTCCCAAGGCAGTTCATTCCAATTTTATGCAGCTGTCATCAGTACATTGAGCCAAAATCTGCCTCTGCAAATTGTACTCATAATATGTAATGTTGCAATTTGGGGCCAGCAGAAAACGGAGTCATTTTAGAGACCTTCCTACAAACTTGTTGACATCGTCTATTAATGATTACTCTTCGGAGCCACTACTGGCCCAAACCGTTGTGCTTTCTTTTGGCCTGCATCTCTCCACCTTGTGCACAAGAATTACCTGAGTGACTTCATGAAACATTTTGTGGAGATTGGGTACTCTATACATAGGGCATTTTTTTCAACAGAAACCTTTTTTTCATTAGTAAGTAAATCTAGACAAAAGGTGACAATAATGGACTAAAACAGGTTGTTAGAATTAAAAGGGAGAGGTAGAATCATAAAATGTTACATAGGAAAAAATGACAGATTTTAAGAGTTGACTATACATATACATATGTACATATATACATGTATATATGTGTGAGCATTTATGTATATATGTGTGTATATACATACACATGCACACACACACATATGGAGAGAGAGAGAAACCAAAGGTCAGACCTTTCAGGACCTCATTTCCCTTACCTATATTACAAAACTGAAGAAATATTCTTTTGGGATTAAAGATTCTTTTTTTTTTTCAGTTTCTTTAGGATTGAGGGAGATAACCACTAGCTGTAGAACATGACTACAGACATTGAGGGCAGATGCAGAATTAGGGTTAAATTTAGTTAGGAGTAAAAGATCATACATTAATTCTGAGCATGAAAAGAGCTGGAGTGATCAGGAAAGGCTGGTTCATTCCAGTCCAGGATTCTGTTGCCTGCAGCAGCCAGTACAGATGTAACAAGAGGCCCCAATTATCCTCCCTGATGTCTCAGACTTAAAGTCTGTCCCCTCTTTTTACCCATTTGTGGCTTTGAGCATGCATAAATTTGTCCAGATCTTGTTGGATCATTCCATTTTTTTCCTGATAGCATAGCACTTTTCTGGAGGTAATGAATTGAAAAATGTATTGCTGTTCTCACTTCCACATCATGGAGGTAAGGGGTGCAGCACTCCCATGATCTGGAAAATCTGCTTAAAATTTTTTGACCCTCCTTTTGTACCAGAGAAGGAAATCTGAATTATTATGGTATTAAAAGACAAAATATGTTGATATTATACAATACTAGACATATATTTTATGCATTTCCAAGTTTAAATTTCCTCTTTGTTATCTGCCGACCTTTGTGTGTTGTCTGTGGCATCTGCAAAACTCCCCCAAAATTCACATTGAATTTCTTATGCTGACCTGTGTTATTCGGAAACCTCAGTGGGGAAAGGCGCATTGTGTAAGGAATACTATCCTAGCATCTACCGAAGTCCTCCTTCAGTGCCTCTTTATGGCATGGTACTGAATTTCTGAGGGCTATACTAGCAGAGCATGAGCACTAGCTCACGAGTGGACTCTGTGATGTCTGTTTAACGAGGACTGGCCTTGCTGTGTTTGGAGAAGCTCATCGCTGAGCTCGTCCTGAAGACCGTCTTCTGAATTACGGTGTGATGGATGTCTGATAGAGGGAATGCACACACTGATAACAATCACACAGCTTAAAGCCTCAGGGGAGGAAGAAGCATCATGCCCTATTTTATCTCTCCCAAATTCAGCTCAGACAAATTTTAGAAGGCAATCCCTTTAGCCTCCTAGCAGTTTGGACGCATTTTGAACATATCAAAACTTTAACTTTTCTGCCCACTGGCACAGCTTTATATTTGGAGGGATTTACAAGATCTTAAGGGCTTGTATAGGGAACTAATGGAGGATGAGAGTGGAAAGACTCATTTCTGCTGTGAATGCTAAGTTAAAAGGCTTGAACTTTACCCTGCAGATAATGGGGAGCCATTGGAAGTTTTTGAGTGGGAGAGTAAAACAATGAAAAAATGAGATCCAAAGGTCATTGGACCATCAGGATATAGGATAGTTTATAGTAGGAAGCAGCTAGAAGTCTTTTAGGTGTTTGGGACTTGAATGGAATGTGACCTACCTTTTATAAGGACTTTCATCTCACTGTGACAAGAATTGTTTTAATCATAAAGCAAGTTTTAGAGTTTGGGACAGGAAAGAGAAGACAATACTCACTCCCAGGTTCCCATTAGATGACTTTTTGGTTAACAATTTCTCCAACTTTGTGTCTTCCAGGATATCCATATCAAACCCGAGCATTATAGTGAACTGATGAAGAAAGAAGACCTGGTGTACCTTACGTCAGACTCACCTAATATACTGAAGGAACTGGATGAATCCAAGGCCTATGTGATTGGAGGCCTGGTTGATCACAATCATCACAAGGTGATCATGCCCCTGTGGCCAGGTGGCCAGGGGCAGCCCTTCCCCTGGAGGACCCCAGGGAGCCCTCAGACAGGGCAGGGAGACAGGGTTCAGAGTTGTCAACACTGTTCTCTTCAGCAGAAGCTCCCCATACCCCCTTGTGAGACATAGATGCAGTGTCTGCCAAATCTGCTTCTAGAACTTGATGATGAAAGAGAGAAGATGGGTGTGGTAGAGGACAGTGTCCGTCTCATCTTGGACTCCTTGGTTTTGTTGGCATGATCTAATGCATTTTCCTGTCTCTTGCTTGTTGGTCCTGGTCTAACTGTGTCTTCTGTCAGAATGGTGACTTACCTGTAGAGCTGCGTTTTTCCAGAGGGAGTCATACAGTACTTTCTCAATGTACTAAAACGCATTTAACTGAGAAAAAGTATTTATTGATTGAGGAATATCTGCACAGAAAGTGAAAGTAACCCGTCAAGGCAATATGTCCAAAAAATCAGGAAACAGTTACTTCTCTGTAACTTCTCAGCAGGTGTATGCAGTGAGCTGCTTCAGACTCTCTCAAACCTTCCCATGCTGTCTCCTTAAGCATAAATTAAAATAATCCTTGTTATTCTCTGTGACCATGTTTATTTGTTACATCTTCTTCAGTTAAGAAATACTTGAATTCATCTATTTATAGCATATGTTATAACAGACTATCAAGTTAATTCTCAATAATTTCTATGCTGGTTATCCAGTATGTGGATAATTCAGGGACTTGGCTTCAATTTTTCCATCTGCTCTTTGTCTTTTTGACCATTTTAATACTTTTCAGACTCCTGCCTCAAGGGTTATCAGGGAGGAGAGAAGAGTTGGAATTCGTATCAGTGAGTTTGGCCAGTAGTTTTGATAAAATTTTCTTGGGGAAGAAAACAAAAAGATGAAAATTTTTTTTTTGGATCCAAAGTGATTTGTATATTTCATTCTTTCATGCTATTTTTTTTCTCCTTCTTGCTACATACAGGGTGTCCCAAAAGTCTTAGTCCTATTTTAAGTTTTACTAGCTATACTATTATTTTAATATTTATTAAAACTTTCATAGGTTAAAACCACACTGAAACTTTTTTGGGACATCCTATATAATTGAAATATAGCTGTTTGCATCTTACATCGTATTCTGCATCTTATTTTTGTAATAAAAGGTTAAAGTTCATTTTGTATTCCAAATATGTATTATTTCCATATCCTCTTTTAGGGAAAGTTAATGATGCTTCTATAGAAATTCAGTATGCTAGACTATGTAGCAAGTGTCCCAAAAATCTTGGTGAAGTTTTAAGCTTTAACACCAGTTAATAACTAGGAGGGTACAGAAGAAAGAAGAGATCTGGTTTGTTCTCTTAGAGACACAGGTCTGATCAGAGCTTGGGAGGCACATTACCTTCTAAAAAGGATGGTTATAGGAAGGAAGAGTATTCCAGCCACAGTAAAAGAAAATCATGACAAGTTTTCCCAGAAAGCCTTCTTTTTAGTCTGCCTTAAGGCCTTATTTGTTTGCTTAGGGTGTACTTAGGGTCCTCCCTTAACCCCCTCCAGTATCACAGACCTTGCTTTGAAGTAGCTTATTCCAGTGCCAATTACAGTGTCCTTTTTACAGGGTATCACATATAAACAAGCATCAGAGCATGGAATTCATCATGCACAGCTTCCCCTTGGGGATTTTGTGAAAATGAATAGTCGAAAAGTTTTAGCTGTTAATCATGGTAAGTTCTGAAATGATTAAGCAGAAAACATTCCAGTGTTGACAAACCTATGGGAAAAGAGCATCAGGGCTAAGTTTCTTTCAGTCTAGGTTCTGATATCCTTGGCATGCATTTCTTAGCTCTGAGACCCAGTTTATTACCCAGTGTCTTTTTAAGAGAGAGCTCTCCAGGGTATAAAGGCATGTGCCAGGGTCAAGTGATTGTTGACAAGACTGGGCTGTGGAGGTGATAACCCCGTTTTCTTTTTTGGTGTCACATTGGGAGAAACATAGACTACTGCTTCCTGGCAGTTTTTGCTCCACAATAAATCTTATTCGTTATGGCATGACAAGAAATGTGATGGGAGCAGAAGGAGGAAGGGAAAGAAAGAAAAGGGAACTGTTTTTATATGAGTTTAATTGATAGGGGAAGAGGATTAACTTCTGGAAAAACTGCTTGAATTCAGTAATAGAGAAGAAAGGGGAGGGTCCCATGCTGTATTCAGACCCTGACTCGAAGGTTATAGAAGTCAGCATATCCTGACAGAGTACAGTAGAAGAAATGCATTTTTACAGAGTGTAGGAGATATTCTAGATCACTCTTAAGAAACTTGTGGGTTCTTTTTTTCCTTTATAGTTTTTGAGATCGTGTTGGAGTATCTTGAGACAAGAGACTGGCAGGAAGCATTTTTCAGCATCCTTCCTCAGCGGAAAGGTGCCATCCCTGCAGACAAAGTCTGCAAAAGCTCCTCACAAGAGTGTGCCAGCACCAAGGATGAAGAGGAGAGTGACTCTAGTGCAGAGGAAAGCCCTCAAAATGTACAGGACCCACCACAAGGAGGAGAAGCACCGGGCACATAACCCTGAACAGTGGCGGCTGGCATCCGGCATCAGAAAGGAAGCCTGCATTTCTGTTACGCTCTTTATTTAGTCATACTACTGATTCCAGATTGGAAAGTTCTTTGAAGATTAACTGAAAGATGGCAGATTTTTTCCTTTATCTTCAACAGTTCATAAAATGAGTGCCTAAAGAATTAATACTTAATGATTGATCATTATACAAACGGAGCATACAGGAATAGATGAGTCTGCATCTGCCTCAGACCCTTACTGACTCTGTGACCCTGGGCAAGTCATCTAACCTCTCTCTGGTTCTGTTTCCTGATCTGTCAAATGGCTGTGGCGTGGCCCCTGTGTCACAGATGTAAAGTACTTTGTAAACCTTCCAGCGCTATATAAACGTCAGCTGTAACTGTTGTTATCACTCCCTCGGCACTCAGTGATTGTTTCGTCTGTCATCAGCAGCTTCTGAGCCCCTCTGAATTCTTCCATGGCAGCAGAGTGGTCTCGGAACACTTGGGAAGCCCCCAGATGCTCTGCGTGGGAGATGGGCTTAGGTTAATCTGGGATCTTGTGTGTCCTTGGGTTACTTTTCAGAATGTTTGAGTTTCCCTTTCTCTCCATCAAATTCTTATATAATTATTCTTCTCTTCCCTTCTTCCTCCCCCACTTTTCCAAGGGGAAAAAAACTGTCCCCAGGTCTTTGTAGTGTATGTGGCTTGGGGTGATCAGTCGCAGGCTGCTCTCCTTCCTCTCCCCTCAAGTTTGACGTTTTTCATTCTTTCTTTAACTTATCCTCTGTATCACCCAACCTATATTTAAAGCCCCTCCTCCCCTGGCCTCTGTATCTCCCAACCTATATTTAAAGCCCCTCCTCCCCTGGCCTGACCCAAGCCACTCCCACACTCCCTCCTTTTCCTTGTGCCATGCTGGTCTTTTTAGTACCATTTTTTTAAATTGTCGTTTGACCAGCCCAGCCAGGAGGGGGCTCCTGGGATCCCTACGCAGTCCGCCCCTCGCCTCAGCCTCTCAATGCTTTATTCCATCTTCCTTGAGGAATTTTTTTTTTTAATGCTTTTTCAATCTGCCATCCGGTTTGGCTTCTTTTCCCCCTTATTTGATCCCGGAGATATTGGGGCTCTGAAGGGTCCTAGGTCTTTTCTTCCTCTGCCTTATGATCTTGCCCTTTTGAAGTCCAATTGAGTTTCCTTTGCTGGGTTTGCCTTTGAGAGACCCTAAACAGCCTTGGTTTTCTCAGGAAGAATGCTTGCAAGTTGTCAATTTCTGAACATTCAGTTTGAGAGGATAACTCATTATTGGGTATGGTCTTTTTCCTTAGGCTTTTGGTAGATATTTTTTAATCCCTTTCTTTTCTTATTGATAAATGCTGACATTACAAGTAGAGTTCTTTATCATATACCCTATTTCATTTTGTAGTTGTTTGTAGGATTTCTTCTTTGACCTGGGAATTCTGGGGAGCTTCACTGTCACAGATTCAGGGTATGTTCACACAGATACACACATACACATGCATGTGAAAAATGAATTTTTTTCCCCACTACCGAATCATGTTGAAATAGCTCTAATAATTCTCTTTGATGGTGCTAACTCTGCTTCTGACCTGTGGATTTTCTGTAGGCACTTTGGTTCCAATACTTGTGGGAAGCTTTCACCTGAGATTTCATGAAATACCATGTTCAGATTTTTTGTTTCATTGTACATTTTGGAATATGCATCAGTTCTTATATTACCTCTAATCATCCGATTTTCCAGTTCAGCTCTTTCTGACTAGTTCTCACATATTCTTCTGATTTTTCTGTCCTGTGACTTTGTATGTTTTGTTGTATTCATGTTTTGGAGTCCCATTGCTTCCATGGTATTTTTCAGTGACCACTACTTGGTTAGGTTTCCTAGCTGTTCTCCTAAGGGGCCGTCTCTTCTGCTCTTTATCCCTTTTTTTCCCATGTCTTCTCTTCAGTTTCTCCTTGCCATTCTGAATTCTTTTCTGGATTTCTGATTGTGGTTGCTGCACTGTCTTTTCAAGAGATGGTGGTGGAGTATCCTGGGTAGGCTTCTTTCTCCAACTAGTATTTCTTAATTTATTACATCAGGAGTTTACCTGGTAAATTTTCTTCATCTCCTTGCTGCTTTTTCTTTTTACTTTTCTTTTTCACCTTCTCCCATCTGTTGTGGAAGTTTGATTCCCAGGATTATCCCCCATTTGAGTAGTTGAGGGCTCTAGTTGAATTATTACTGAGTGCAGCCTCTCTTAAGGACCCTACTAGGAATTTTTGGTGTTTCATTGAGGAAGCCCCAGTCTGACAAGGAGGAAGAATATCAGAGTTTGAAATGCCAGTATTGGGTAACTGTTGTGTCCTCTGTTTACCTTTAAAATTTCCCAGTGAGTGGCTGGCTTAACTGCAACAAATTCCAAATTTCTTTTGGCTCTGAAACTATTGGAATTGGCCTAGCATTATGACGGTAGCTCCTAGTTAGTCCCAAGCTCAAATGGCCCCCCAGATAGCCCAAGTGATTATTCAGCCTGCTACTGGCTCAGAATCTCTTTGGGCTCTGAAACGACTAGGGTGTTTCAAGGGAGCCTGTGTCAGGAGCAGAGAATAGGGTTTTAAGTGGAGCAGGTCAAGAAGGGGAGGAGGGATCATGGGTTACTTCTGCCCCACCTCTTGGGTAAAAGTTGAAAGGTTTAATTAAACTTCAAACTTCTCCCTTCTCTGGGACCCTCCCAGGAAGGGAGTGGGGGGAGGTTGATTGGTACAAAATCCCAAATAACATGTCCTTATTTAACATTTCTTATTTTCTGTGGGCATCCTCTTTCTCTTCTCTTATTCATTGTTCCTTCAGTTTCTTTAGAGGCATTTCCCCCTGTTTTTGAGGTGTTGAGGGGAGGTGGAAATGCTGGGTTTCCCTGGAAGCTTCACTCAGACATCTTCCCCAGAAGTCTACAAGACATTTAGCAAAAAGTGCCAGGTTGGCAGATCAAAATGCTCAGGGTTTATTTGGTTTGATTTTTTAAATGAGTAACAGAGCTATCTCAGGCTTCCTCATTCTTTCTGCAAGTGAGAATTACTAGGGTACATTTGGTTATTACTTGAATTCATTCAAATGTGACTGTGAGTTTTGACATCTGCCTTCAGAAGATTCATTTTGACTTTGACTTAGTTTACCAGATTTAGAAAGTAAAGGATCTTCTGCTGGCAGCTTTTCTACCATCTTTGCTTCCCTCCATTGTATCTTCTTATAAATTCTGCCACCAAATTCTGGTCACATTTGAAATGGGTGTGTGACACATGTCATGTTCAGACATGTTTAGATACACATGTGTCTAAATAGAGATCACCTTGTCAGTGTTGCTGGCTAATATAAATATATGTATATACAGATAATATATGAAGGATAGTACACAAATAACTTTATACACCTAACTGTACAATTATTTTTTATAACCTTATTAATATAACAAAGGTGTTGTATTACATACAAAGACAATGGTTACATGTGTCCATCCCATATATATAATTCCCAACTAAAAAATAACTTACTTACATGTCTCTACTAAAATCTATGAAATAATCTCCTAGTATTCCAGATTTAAATAGCTAAAACATGCATGTTTATGTGGGAGGGAGAGCCGCTTTTTTTTTTTTTCGAGGATGGGATTAAACCGCATCAGTAGAAGTTCCCATTATTAAGGACAAAAGTGGACGAATTTAAACATTTAAAGTGCTCATCTTCCTCACAGGTGATGCTGGATGACACTAATCCAGTATAATATGGTTGCCCTTTTTACACATTGCTCTCTTAAACTATATACAACACTTGGAAAGAGGAAAAAAAAATTAATGAGATTTGGTATGTGTTTTTTATAGTTTTCCTTTCTGGTTGACTTGATAATCCTTCCCATATATTGGATCTGCTTTTTTCAGATCTTTTAGTGTAGAGTTTCTTAACCTGGGATTCTTGTACGTTTTTTTAAAAATAACTTTGAATGCAATTAGTTTCTTTTGTAATGCAATATATTTTATTTTATGCATTTAAGAACATTATTTTGAGAAGGAGGCCATAGGGTTCAACATTCTTCCCAAAGAGTCCATGATATTCAAAAAGAGTTTAAAGATCCTTAACTGGAAAGGAAGGGGAGAGGGAAAGAAGTTTAAAATTGCATTCTGCTTTTACGTTACTTCATTTCCTACTACATTATACATTCCTTGAGGATAGGGACTGTGTTTTCCCTTTTTTTGTATCTCTAGCACTTAGCACAGCATCTGTAACATAGAAGGCTTAATGAAGGTTGATTGGTTATTGATTGATGTGTCCTCCTTTCCCCAGTGAACTAGCCCTTGTACAAAGAGGGGAAAAGAAAGTTCAGCCATACTTTACCACCAGCACTAAAAGTCCTGGTCAGGGCAGGTTCAGATTCATAGACACTCCCTTCTGCAGTCTGCCCAGCATTTTTGTTGTTCTTGGTTTTTGAAGAGGACTGATGACATCAGGAGAGCGATATCATGGCTTGCAAATGAATTGGATTTAAGTGAGGTAGGCCTGTGCAGTCACCAGCCTCTCTGCAGAGTCATCTGGGTCCAGTGGAAAGACATCGCTCACGATGACTGGAGATGTCCCCAGATGCCGTGAGAGACCTCGGTCTTTTTAAGCTAAAGTCTTTTCCTGAGGCAACACCCGTTAACCCAAATCTAGCCACTCTACTTTCCCAAATGAGTTGGGGTTACATCCCAATGTAGGAAAATAACTGTGGGGAGCCAGTTATGTAGCAGCTTATATCTTAACTCTTCCCCAAGCAAGACTCCAACATTTTGGCCTTTGAACAGCTCATTGAGTTGGTAGATTTCTGCCCAAAACTATTTTGAAAGTTAAGTTTGTCAGCTCCATCCTTTTGTTCTTTTCATAGTATTTATTGCTGCTGGGGAGGAGAAGGAAGGGGAGATCATGATTCATGAATCACTCCCCAATTGTTTCCTCTATAAATTCTATGTAGACCTAGTTTTGCTCCTAACTAGCAGTGTGACCTTGGAAAAGTCTCTTTACTTCTTAATCATCTCTAGAGTAAATGAAGCCACATCAATTAAGCATGATGTACCCAGACTATATGTTCAGCCCTGGGTATGAAAACATGAAAAAAGACATCCTCTCCTCTGAGGACCTTATGTTGGAATAGGAAAAGACAAGACATACAGTTAAGGTGGGGTCAGGGAAGGGAGTTTGGGTCTGCATTTGACAGTGTATTGAACATTCTATAGTCCCCATCTTTTTACCAAAAGGAGGGAAATATGTTTCACCATGTGTTCTCCAGGATGAAGCCTGATCACTGAAATTAATCTCAGTTCAACTGCCCATTTATGATTTTCTTTCATGTATGTCATTATGGTTATTATTTATATGGTTCTGGTTCTACCTGATTCGCGCTGTATCAGTGCAATAGAAGTCTTTCTATGCTTCTCTGAGTTTATCCTTTCTTGCTTAGGATCATAGAAATACAGATACAGAACTGTTAGAGACCTAAGGCCATCTCATTTTACAGAGAAGAAAACAGGGCAAGAAAGGTTACATAACTTGGCCAATGTCTCACAAATAGTAAATATTCATGCTGTGATTGGAACTCAGATCCATTAACTCCAAAACCTTTCCACACTTCCTCCTCCCTTATATTTACATACCAACAGTTACTCAGACACTCCCCATTCAATGGATTTCTGCTTTGTTTCCAGTTCTTAGCTACCACAAAACATGCTGCCATCAATATTTTTGGTATAGATGGAATCTTTCTGCTTTTGACCTCTTGGTAATACATTACCTAGCAGTAGAAGCACCAAGTCAAACATGTTTTCTCATTCCAAATTGTCTTCCAGAATCTTTGGATCATTTGACAGCTCTGTATCTTTTCATGGAACCTTCAACTACTTCCAGCTTTTACCATCATTGCCAATTTGATGAGTGTAGGGTAAAATCTCAAAGTTGTTTTAATTATCATTCCTCTTCGTTAGTAACTTAGAATATTATTTTCGTATGATTTTGGTAATTTGCAATTCTTTTGAATTCACTCTTGAAAACTTTCACCACTTTCTTGGGGAAATGTTTTTGATTTTATATATTTGTAACAATTCTCAATCTTGCATATCACATTTTTATAAAAGATATTTGATGAAAATATTTCCCCCATTCAAAATTTTCTTACCCTATTTTAACCGCATTTATTTTGTTTTTAGAGTCTTTTTAATTTTGTATAACCAAAATTGTGATCCCCTATATATTTTGTTATAAGTTGCCCCCAGCTATGTATCCGAAAGGTACCACTTCTTTTGTTACGAAGTGGTATGTTATGTTTGAGTCACTTAGTCATTTTCAGTTTCGTGTGCTGTAAGAAGTTGTTCTTACCCTATTTTCTGCTAAACTGCTTTTCTCCCAGTTTTCCCAATAGTTCTTGTAGATAAGAAATTCTCACAGTTGTTTGGTCTCTAGTTTTATCAAATACTGAGCTTCTGTATTGAGTTGCTTGTTGGTCTTGTTTACCTATTTTATTACACTGATAATTTCTCTATTTTAACCAGTAAGAAAAAATTTTGATGTAGTGAAAACAACTCAATTCAGTAGGCATTTGTTAAGTACAGGATCTGTACTTGGGACCAGGGATACAGAGACAAAAATAAAACAGTCCCTGACTGTCCTCAAGGAAGTTCTATTCCGCCAGGGTAGAAAACTGAAAAAGGAGAACACAGTGAAATAAAAGTAATTTGTGGGTGCTAACAACTGGGGGATGAAAAAAGGACTCTTCTAAGGAGGTGGTGTGAGTTCAACCATGAAGAGAACTGAGAATTCCAAGAAGTGATTGAGTTTTCCAGGCATGGGGGATAGCCAATGCAAGTGAAGGGATGTAGGAAATGTAACGTCATGCATAGAATGTTGCTCCCCACTTTGATTGGAATAGAGAATATGTGTGGGTCAATGATATGGAATCAGTCTGGAAAGATAGCCAGATTGTGGAAACTTTGAAATGCTGGAGGAGTTTGTATTTTACTTGGGATAATAAGAAGCCACTGAGACTTAAAACAGCAGAGAAACAGGCTCATACTTGTGCCTTAGGAATGTCAGCTTGGCCTCTATGAAAAAGATGTAGAGTGGAGAGATTAGATAGAGTTTGAAATATGGTTCATTTCTTTTTTCCCATATTTCCCTTGGGATTTTTCTAGACCTTTTGTTACTCTAAATGAATTGTGTTATTTAACAATTGTTTTAACAATTTGAGTGACAGAGTCTCTAAATTACATTAGATAATCATTTTTTTTTTTTAAATTCTATGGGAGTGATTCAACCATGAATAAGGAAAAATCTTTCAAATTCTTTGTTTCTGAAAGGGATGATTTGGAGTTTTCCAGACAGGTGGCATGAAATGAGTTGATCAAAGGAAGTTTACTTACCCTACAAGAGAAAGGACTATTCAGCAAAGGTACAGTATTGATTCTATTGGCCATAACTTCCTGGCCCTTGGTTGGCCATCTCATCTGCCAATCAAAAGCCTGAGGGAAGAGCCAATGAGTCTCAGAGTGTAGTCATTTTGTCATTAGGCCAACAGGAATCTTAGTCCCTGCACCATTTAAATCTTAGGGATGACTTCAATGCCTTTTTAAAGGGAAAACTAGCCTATCCTATATGTCAGATGTTACTCCTACACGCCACACTCCTTGGAGACAGTTTATTTCCACCATTTCAGGGGCTGTGGTACCACTATTGGACCAACCCTAACTTTGCAGCAATGATGTAATAAAAGGAAAACAACAGAAATAACTAAAACAATCCAAAAAAAATAAAACAAGCAATGTAATGACCCCTTGAAGGAGTGACAGAGTATGGAGAACAAAGACCAGGAATCTCAGACTCTGCCACCCCACTTCAGAAAGATTCAGTCTTATCGGGTCCATGTAGTGAGTGACATCAGATCTTTGTGATTCTCTAAAAGTAAAGGGAGGATGAGCAGGGCTGGGAGCAGCACCAGGGTTGCAGTACGGATGATTGGACTTTTGACCCACTCACCGGTCATCACAGGTAGGGTCCTTTTCCTCTTGCATATATCCTATCCATGCCGGGGTCAAAACCAAGAATCACTGTTCTCAGCCCACCAGCCTGAGCTTCTCTGTCCCTGAGAGTTCCATAATTGGTGGGGTGTGGCAATAGGAGATGTTAAATCTGCTGAGGGCCTGCTATTTTGCAGAGATGGATAGGCAATTTTATCTCTGTCACTGAAAAGCAATAACGCTGCCTTTTGGCCCCCATACCCTCTTTGCGAGTGTCCACTGACCACTGTGTACTCTACTGATGACAGAGTGACTGCCTCATTAGTTCCATATTACAGTAAGCAGACCTACCTTCTCAGTTGTCCAGTGCAATCCTTACTCTGTTGGGGTCTACATCTCTATACACTATGCTACCCACTGATTTCTACTATGGTAATCCAGTGCTAGCACTTAGTTTTTGATAGATTCTTTTGATTATATTCAGAAAAGGCCCTCTTAAATAAATGTTCTATTTTGCCTAATGGTTCTTTCACATCTCTTGTTAGAAACATGATTTTTATTTTGTTATTAATATATGATGATGATAATTTTCCTAATATTAAAGCCTTCTTACATGCTGGATATAAGTCCAACTGGGCTAAAGCAATTTTTAAAAATATATTAGTCTAGTTTATTTACTTTTATTTGCTAATATTGTGTCAATATTCATTAATGATGATCCATAGATTTCTTGCAGTAATAGCTATTGGCTTGCTTGATATGAAGCAATTATTGTTGATGTGGTCTTATGGTGTACCTCCCAGTTGAAACTGAGAAGTATGATGGAAATAAATCAGAACATTGGCTTTGGAGACAGAGGGCCTGGATTCCCACTTTTAAGGTTGGCAAAGCACTCAACAAATGTCTCACTTTATCCTCTCAAGAATCCTGGAATATAGTTACTCTATCCCCATAATGACAGATGAGGAAACTGAGGTAGACAGATTAAGTCACTCAGGGTCATACAGTATCTGAGGCAGAATTTGGTCCACTGTGCCACCTAGCTGCTCTCATGACCTTGCATAACCTTGGACAGGTCATAACTTCAGTGAGTTTTATTTATTTGTAAAATGAGGATATTAGACAAAATGTCCTCTAGAGCCCCTGCTAGCTCCCCTTGTATGACAGCATGATGCTAAGGCTGAGGCCTAGGGTATCAGTGGGATGGTACAGCTCAAATACTTAAGAAAGCTATTTCTACTTTCTCTGATAAAGGATTTAACCCTTGAGGGAAGGAAGGATGGGAGGGAGAGAGGAAGGAAGAAAAGGGAAGGAAAGAAGGATTAATTGCCTATGAGCTTCAGTACTAATAAAAACATCTCATTTGCTCCTCAAAACCACTCTGGGAAGTGTGCATATCATATAGTTCTATTGAGCCTTAAAGGAATCTGGTTTGAGCCAACACAGGAGAGGCCTAGGCAGATGAAACAATGTTTTCCTAGAGTTGTTTAATAGAAGACTACTCTGATCTGCCAAAGATATTTTATGAATTTCAAACGTCACTTTATATTTACAACCTAAAACCTGCTACATTATAGGTGTATGAAAGTTAAAAGATTCTGGAGAGCAGATAACCAAGTAATTGTTATCAAGCTGTGTGTCATTGTACTTTATTATCCCCTTAATCTGAGAAAAACTGAAAAATGACTTGAGGAGAATGGGTTGTGCCCTTATGCACAGATTGTGCTCTTAATCAATCAATATGCAACTTCTCCAGTGATATGCAGTTCAAAGTGGGGAGGAAAGGGTTGGGAAAGAAATCCTTTGTGACCAACGAACCCCATGAGATTCCTCACAATTTCTTTTTCATGAAGGCACTGAGCATGGGTTGGTCTGTGGAACTGATTCAGACCTGGTTCTGATGGGCCTGCCTCTTGCTGCATCGATCAGGGTCCTCTTTCTGTACAGTGAGGCTGCAAACCATGAAAATAGAGCATGCATGCATATATATGCTTTATTTCATACATATTCAAAATTAACCAACTAAAAATAATTAATAATGTTCAACATTCAGATTTATCTATAAGTATAATTTACCAGTGTTTGAGAACTAAAATTTGTTACTCTAGGAACTAATTCATGCTTGGTTCTTATGGGCTACCTTGAAAACTTTTTGAGTGAGAGTAAGAATGGATGAGTCTGGCATTTCTGAAAAGAAAAGCAAGAACCGACCTTCTTAATATTTAATTCTGTAGAGTTTCCTTGACTTAAAACTTAAAAGATTATAATTAGTGGGTCTTTGGGAACATAGGCTGGCTGTTTCTTTGTTGATTTCTCTTCCCTGTTGCCTTTGCTGCTGAGAGAGGGCAGTAATTTCTCTCCCGAATCTTCAGGTTCTGGGCAGGAGACTTTGTTTCGCTGAAATATTTTGCAATGGCCTCTTCAAGTTTGTCTCTTTCTTTAATCAATCCAGACTTATCCTCAGCCTCTGAAATAGAACAGCCCAAATAAGATGACATGGGAACTGAGACTTTGTAAATTCAATTTTGAGCTTCTAATATGGAACTACATAGTATGGAACTCCATGAAACTGAGCTAAATGGGAATTCCCTAGAGAATTAGTGCTAAAAAGTGTTTAATGACTGACTCTCCAAAAAAAAACCCCAAAACGTTTGCATGATGCATTTTTAAGAGTAATCTGCATTGTTAATATTTTCTTCATCACTTTTGTAAGTCTAGAAAATCCACAAATCAAGCCTTTGCAGATTTCCAGTGTAAATGCTCATACTGAAAACTTAACAGCTCTTGTGGGTTAATAAGAGCTGGCTTTTTTTTTTGCCAACTGTCTCTCCCCAACGTAATGTTGACATTAAAACAATTATGTTTTTATAATTCAGCAAATAATGTTGCTGGTTTTTATCACAAAACTATCTGGTCCATTGGGTGCTTGACTTTACTTAGAATTTTTCAGTTTTATTAAGCATTCCAGAAAGTCTAGTGGTGACTGATTTCCAACTACATTGAAAAGATTTCTCTGTTACATGAATCATTCACCTAATTGCTTTTATTGCAACTGAGTTTAGAACGAAAAAACAAAGTATAGAAGCACAGATTTTGATTTGGAATGGACCTTAAAAACCATTAAGGTCCACCTGGATTTTACAGATGTGAGGAAACTGAGTCCCAGGGGAGTTAAGTGACTTACCCTAGGTCACACAGATAATGTCCTCTGTAAGATTTAAACCTAGGTCTTCTGCCTCCAATGTTGTCTCTAAAGTTGATAGACTCATCAGTTGGGTTATACCTTGTAAGGCTACTTCCAGTTATGGAAATAGCTGATTGGGGGTGGATCTCAGGGATTGGTCCAAGTGTATTCTGGCAACATTTGGAATATAATATATGGAACATGGGTCGAACCTGGGATGGTCCAAGAAAATCAGGGTTGAGACAGATCCAAGGAGATATTAATTTTGGCCTTGTGACATCTTTGATCTTGGTATAAAGGACCTTATGAAGATTGGAGTCCATTCTCTTGGGTGTGGACTATGAAACAAAACATATCTTCTGGTACATGGGTTTATCTTGTTATTTTATCATCATACAAGTTTGTTCAGAGTTAGAACCCACTACACCTCTGTGAGAATCAGAGCTGGATTTCTTTGACCCTTCCGCTGGACTTCTTTATTCTTTCCTATGCCTTGGTTCGGAATATAGCCTTAAGTGGGATTTCAAATTGAGCTGGTCTCAGGATGGGAGCCAGGGGAGGCTCATGCCTCTACTTTTCTCACTTTATTCTGTTCTTTGTGCTCCATTTCATGGTACTTCTGGAGTTTTCTGAATCATAGTCATGAGAATCACAGAACATTAGCCTCAGAAGGTACCCTTGGAAGTCCATTTATTGAGTAAAGGAAAATCTTTTAAATTTCTGCCATTTATCATCTTTCTTGAGAGAGAAAAATCATATATATATATATTTTTGGACATGACCAAAGTGGGTATTTGCTTAGCTTAAAAATGCATATTTGTTACAGGATTTTGCCTTCTTTTTATTTATTTTTTTAAATGGGAAGTGGAGTGGGAAGGAGAGAAAATACATTTTTTCATTGAAAAAGTTAAATTCTGAAGCCTATCTCTACTGTCTTTTATTAATTTATCAATATTTAATTAATAAGGCCCATTTATTAATATTCTCATTATACAGTTGATGAAACTTAAGCAGGTTAAGTGACTTGCTTAGCTAGTAAGTATCTGAGGCAGGATTCAAACTCAGATCTTTCTGACTCCAGGTCCAATGCTCCAGATACCTTTAATTCTCCTAACACTCCCTGTGTGACTTTGTGCACATGGGTATTAACCTTTGTGGGCCTATGTTCATCTATAAAATGAAGAGATTAGATCTGTGAGAACACTCAAGTTCTTTCCAGTTCTAAATCTTTGATCTTAAGATTAAACCTCTAGCCTTTGCTTTCTCCCCAAGGCCTATTTTAAGGTTTACCTTTCAAAATAATCAATGCAACATTTTTATTTATGGCAAATTCGATGGATGGTTGTATCTGTGACTCTTTACTTCTTAAAATAGTATTGTATTTCAGTGTCCGTCTCTTCAAAACTAAGTATTAAAAATGGTTCTGCTTTCCGTTGATAGGACTCATGTGCCTTTATTATTAATATTCACAAATTATACTTAACCTTGTCTTGGTTCTTTATTTTTTTCCAGTTTTTGGCTTGGAACTCTAAATCAGATAGAGGAAAAGGACAGTGAATTTCACACACATCTTACATGCTTACACAAACATCCTCTATTGATTACATCATCACCAAAAGTCTCAGTGTTTACAAAACATAGCAATACCGTTTTTAGGGTCTTTGTCCTAGATGGATTCATATCTGCTTTCTAGTCAGAAAAATTTGCAGTGAATAAATGGTTATATAGGATGAAGGTCAAAGTGTTTTAATATGTTTCCATAACCTCATATTCATAGAAATCTCAACTTATGATAATATCGATTTATTACTTAAGAGGATTCAGGGTAGAAAGATTAGAGCAAGGGGTAACTGAATGGTGACAGTATTGTTTTATACAAAGAAAAAAATCTGCATCATTAGATAATTTTTCCCTTAAAAAAAGCAACCTTATCATGGGGCAAGCAGCAATACAAAAAGGAACTCTCACATACCCTCACTTCATTTTCCTTTTCCTTTCTGAATGACACATTATCTTATTTTTCCATTGGCATCTTTCCCATAAGGCTTCTAAAATCTCATTTTTTAAAGTATATGTCCTATTTGTATAAGTAACACCTGCAGTTGGATTTTGGATAGATGTGGTTTTCCTACTGTACCACTTTACCCATGTGGAATGTGGAATGTTTTCTTAGGATGAAGGGGTACTCCTTCTAATTAATAATGTATCCAATGCCTTTGGCCAGTCACTTAACCATTCAATATTTTAAACACTTCTAAAGACTCTAAGTTGCAGAGAAATTGCCAACCTGCATTCATACGGAGAATTTCTTCAACTGGGAACTTCTATCGATGAAATCACAGATCTAATCTATTCTTTGTCCTCCAACTGCTCTCCATTCCCTTACTTACTTTTATTTTTTTTTTGCAGAGTGTGGCACCTCCTTGTGTGAGAATAATTTAAACCATATCTAGGCCTTCAACTAAGTCATTTTTATGTTCCCTTTTCTTCATTTTTAGAGCAATGTGCATTCTTTTGCCTATCAACTTAAGAAAGAGATGATAGAAAATGAAATGCTGCTGAATTAGATAATTTAGTAAAAAGACTGTCCCCTAAATATTAGGCAGAGGGAATTCAAGAATTTTTAATATAAAAACCCTGTTATTTAAAATCTATTAAGTCTTTTTTTTCTGAGTTTAAGATGTCTACTGGATACCTAGTTTTTCTTTTTTTTTTAATCTTTTTTTTAATATAATTAATTTTACTTTTCAATACTCACTTCCGTAACATTTTGAGTTTTAAATTTTCTCCTCCTCCTTCTCCTCCCCCATCCCCAAGACAGCATGCAATCTGTTCTGGCTCTGCTTATACGTTCATATTAAACATATTTTCACATTAGTCATGATGTAAAGAAGAATTAGAACTTATGGAAGGAACCATGAGAAAGAAGGAACAAAATAAAACAACAAGAGAAAAGAGCAAATACTATGCTTCCACCTGTATTCAGACTCCTAGGTTCCTTCTCTGGATGTGGATAGCATTTTCCATTGTGAGTCTTTTGGAGTTGTCTTAGATCGTTGCATTGTTGAGAAGAGCATACAATGTTCTCTTGGTTCTTCGCATTTCGCTCAGCATCAGTTCATTTAAATCTAGGTTTTTCTGAAATCCTCCTGCTCATCATTTCTTATAGCACAATAGTATTCCATTACATTCGTATACTACAACTTGTTCAGCCATTTTCCAATTTATGAACATCTCATCAATTTCCAATTCTTTGCCACCACTAAAAGAACTGCTATAAATATTTTTGTTTTTCTGGGTCCTTTTCCCATTTTTATAACCTCTTTGGGATATAGACGTAGAAGTGGTATTGCTGGGTCAAAGGGTATGCACAGTTTGTACTGATATGAGTGTGTGTGTTCATCCTTCATTGCTCAAGAAGATCATGCCATCAGAGAAATAATGACATAACTTGCACTTGACTTTGTTTCAAGTGAAGAAGGGCTGTGCAGGTCACCAGCCTCACTTCTCCTCCAGAGCCATCTGAATCCAGTGACCAGATATTCATCAGGATGACTGGAGATGACCCAGGATGAGGCAACTGGCATTAAGAGACTTGCCCAAGGTCACATAGCTAATGAGTGTCAAGTGTCTGAGGTGAGATTTGAACTCAGGTTCTCCTGACTCCTGAACTGGTACTCTATCCACTGCAGCACCTAGCTGTCCTATGCACAGTTTTATAGCCCTTTGGGAAGAAGAGTCTTTTAAACCCCTGACTTTCATCCTTCTTGAAAGATAAAGTCCAATATATATGTACATATGCACACATATACATATATAGGTGTATATAAATATGTACATATATATGTATATATATATACATATATATATATATGTTGTACCTGATCAATGTTGGGTATTTGTTTTGCTTGACTATGCTTATTTGTTATAGGATTTTGCTTTTCTTCTTTTTATTTTTTTTAAATGGGGAGTAGAAAGGAGGGGAAATAGATTTTTTTTTTCATTTAGAAAAGTTAAATTAAAACCTAAAAAAAAATCATGATAAAGCTGTTAAATGGAATCAATAACCCCTTTATAGTTAACAGAAGTTCATGCTGTGAAATAGGTAACATAAATATTACTTTTTTTTTTTGAGACAACTGAGTCTCAGAGTGGCCCATAATTTTGAGGTCCATAGCTTTTGTGATCCATAACTAAGTAGTCCGTGTCTTTGGACTTTGACTTCTACTCCAGACTTCCCCTGGATGTCCATCATCTGGTAATCAAGGTTCTCTGTGATGGAGCATTAATTACCTGTTGACTTTAGGCACCTCTTCCTTGGCTCGGGCTTTGACAGTGGAAGATGATTTTTCTTTCTCTTTTCCAGATCTCTTTTGGGGACTGCACTCTCGGTTTTTCAACAAGTTGACCTCAGAGAGCTCTGAATGGATCAAAGCTGATACCCACTCTTTTTCTGATTTGAAAGGGGAAATAAAGCTGCAGTTATAATTCAGCTGTAGATCCAATACAGTATTAGCTATTTCTACCTAGTCCCTAGTGCAAACTGTTTTCTGGATCACCATACCAAACCTTAAGTTTTTGTGGATCTGTATTGTAGAGAGTGGTTCACACTCCAAAATCATTTGTTACTGTTAGATCTAGAAGAAGATCCTAGATTTAAAATGGAAGAGGTCTTGGTGTTCATGGAGGCCAATCGCTTCATTTTACAAATGAGAAAACTGAGGTTTAGAAATAATAAGTGGCTTGCTCAGGATCCCACAGCCAGTAAACATCTAAGGTCTCTTAGACTCCAAGTCCAGCATTCTCCTCATGATTCATGCCACCTCACATAATATATTAATGCAACACCTGGTGTTACATGAAGCTCATTTAAAGGTGCCTCCTGTCCCCAAATATCTCCCCTAAAGTCTGCCATTTTGTTTGAAATTCCCATAGAGGGCCTGGGCAAGAGTTAATGAGAAGCCCAGGGCCTGTAGGTCATTAAACCATAATCCAAATGAATGATGCAGTTGAGAACAGGAATCCAGAAAGTTGAGTCTAAAAGATGAATCTAAAATGAGTCTAATACCTACCTGAGGTACAGAGAGATCACCAGAAAAACTAACTCTGATACCAAACTATTTCTTTCTCATATATTCCCTGAGGAGGGCTGGAAATGAAGCTGGCGCATGAGTGGGAGCAAATTTATAGGTCAGGGCAAATAGTTACACCCAAATGAATGAGTGAGGGGCACAGGCAATTCCTGACATGGTCTCAATCACCCAATTCAGTTGTATTATAAACATTTCCACTTGTCTCTCAGTTTCCCGTTATCATCGAATGCTTCAGCTACAAGACAACTTTGAGATTATGGAGTCCGATCTTCCAGTTCTTATATACAAGGAACCTGAGGACCAGAGAGTTTCAGAGATTTGCTAGGCTGCAGGCCCAGTGACTGTTCTATAACATGTTGCCTTTCTTTGTGTGTGCATATGTCTCCAAGTGAGAATATTATCTTAGAAGTCTTTTATATTCCCCCAAAGCACCCAGTAGATAAGCGGTATGAACATTTGATTTGCTATGTTGTTTGCTGAATGGTTACTCTATGCTTAAAGCATAGACCAGATGTGCCCAGGTATGCAAGCACAACTGGCCTACAATCCTATGGGTGTCATATTGTGAAGTGTGTATCAAACCACTTCGGGACATGCCTGCCTTGTTTCTTAAGTCATCTGTCACTCCAAGAAATGAGGTAAAAACAGTAGAGTGACCATCGTTACTTTAGGGGATTGGAAATGACTTCAGTAGAATTAGGTCAGAGTCAAGTATTGGTTTAGAAAATCTGTAGCATCCAATAAGGTGACCAGAAATTGAGTAATGTCTATATGGTCATCAACTTGACCTTAGGAGTGGGAAACAAATATAAAATATAAAAAAGGGAATAATATTCATATGGTAGTTCCTAACACTAAACACAGTCTTTAAATACCTAATAGGTACTTAATAAATGCTTGCTCTTTATTTATTGAATAGAAAAGGGAGAATCAGTATCCAAGAGGTCAGTCATAAGGTTATTGTAATAACTAAGTTTTGAGGTAGTGATCTCCTGGATCAGAATGACATCATTGGGAATGGAAAGGAAAAGTGGAACTCAAACTTTTTAGAAGGAAGAATCAATAGGAAATGATGACTGCATGTCAGGGGATGAAGGAGAGGGACTAGTCAAATCCGGATGATTGGGAGAGTAGTGACAAAGACAGTGACAGTGAGAGGGAAATTTGATTTGAGCAGAATATGCTCATTTTGGACAAGTTCAGGAGAAGTTAGCAACAGGAGGGAGCATCATTTAAGCAGATATACATTTCTGGAATTATCTCTGATACTCCACTGAGAAGAAAGTTCATTGATACGGGTTGCCCTGGGGAACCCCCTACCAGCATCCAGCCCTTATAAAGCCATGGTATAGAAGCCAAGCTGGGCTCAGGACAGAAAGCAGCCCATACTTTCTGAAGAACTCCCCGGAGGCATTATAACGTTCCTGCCTCTTACCTTTCACACTTGCATGAAGTAGCCACTTGAGGAGTTCTGCCAGGGAATCCGTTTGTAGAATTTCACACAGCTTGGACAGAATCTGAAAGAATTACATCTGGGATGGGGTGAGGAATATTCAGACTGTCCTCACAGAATTCATCCTTGACTGTTCTACCATTAAGAAAAGCCATCAAATTTCACATACCTGACAGAATGTAAGTCTTTGGAAGAGATTGTTTCATTTTTGTCTTTGTATTGTCAGTGCCTCGCACATTTGCTCTTAACCTGGAATCTGGAAACTTGCTCTTTTGATATTTTGATAGCTTTATTTCAATATAATTAGTTTTATGGTATGCATTTAAGAACATTATTCTGATGAAGACTCTGTTGCCTTCGCTGACAAAGGGATCCATGACACACACAAAAAAGACTAAGTACTCCTGGCCTACCACATAGTAGGTTATTAATAACTACTTGCTGATTAATTTTTATAGTATTTTATTCTCCCCCATTACAGGTAAAGACAATTTTTGACTTTCATTATTTATACAATTTTGAGTTCCAAATTTTCTCCCTCCCAATTTAAGAAATGCTGTGATTTAGATCACAGTATTGCTGAGAAAAGACACTTCAGTTCTGACCAGGGAAAAGTAAAGATTTTGATCATTTACAAATGAAAAGTTTCAATGGAGAAAAAGAAAAATAGTTTTGTAGATGGGTTGGGATATGGTTGGGAAATAAAGATATGAGGGATTGAGAAAGTAGTGAAGGAAAGTAATAACTGAATTAGAAAGTGAAAAGAGAGGTGTCATTTTGAAGGCTGTTAATCTAAAACCCATTAGGAGAAAATGAAAGAAATTATTAAAAGATGAATGGTGACTGGATGTAAAGCTTAATTAGAGGGTAAGGACTAGTAAGAGTTTGGATTTCTTGAAGAGCAGGAATGTGAAACTAGTGATTTTCTTTACCCACATTGACATAATACAAGGTCTTCATCTTTGCCAGCTTTCAAAAGGTCTAGTATAAGTCAAAAGAAAAGCCTAAAGCTTAGTAAAGTATTATAAAAATGTTGAAGTATTTAGACAGAAGCGTTTAGATAAGAGGAGAATAAGAAGATTGTCATACCTATCAAATTATTCTTCTACATTGGAGAAGTTCTTGTTTTCTCCTCGTAAGAGTATCATGAATTTTGAGATTCCTCATGCTCTCTGAGCCTTATTTTTTAAAGCAATTTTAATACTACTGTTGTTTCTTACATAAAAGTAGTTGGAATCATGTAACACAATTTAATATTGGAAAAATTAAGAATTAGATTTGCATTGAGTTTTAATAAATTAATCAGAGAAATCACTATGTACGACATGATTAATCTATGTTCTGAATAGTGATTCATCATGTCATTTTTTGAAACTATAACAGCTGCTTGATTTTAATCACTCTATACTGGTCTCTGAATGCCACTAGTATGGAATCAAAATTGATAAAATGATGAAATTATTTTTATGTACACTAATTCAGAAATTCATCCAACAAAATCAATCATTTGATTGGTAATAAATAGTTTTGTGTTTCATATTTTGAGTTAATAATATTGTTACATATTATTATTGTGCACCTAATGGTTTTTTTATTGTAATTTTGGTAAGCTATTGTGTAAAAATTGTTAATTTCGTAATGATACCTAGAGTATACTGTATTTATATTAGATTAACTTCTCTTATGATCTGAATTGAATTATCAATTTGAGCTATCATTTATTAAAGACTTTTCTCATTATGGTTAACAAACTGTCTTAAGGAGTTATTTGGGTATATTTTGCTTTTAAATTAATAATAATGATAAATATTTAGTGTTTGGCAAAAAGTCCAAAAGACAATGTAAATTCTCGTTTTATGTAAAATTCTTTGGGAACTTTCCCAGGTTCCTTGGAATTTTCTACTTGGACAAAGTCAGAAAGTCTCATTAGCTCAGTGGGAGAAGTAACTAAAAAATGTAGATGACTGATGAGAGGCTGAGAGCCTTGTATATTCTATGATAGTAAATTAGAATACTAATTGATTATGAAAATCAAACTAGATATTAATGGTGATGATAATAATTAACATTTACATAGCACTTAACTGTGTTCCAGGAACTGTGCTAAGTACTTTACAATTATTATCTCATTTGTCACAACATTGCAAAGTAGGTTTTATTATTATTACAATTTATAGATGAGGAAACTGAAGTTCAGTGACTTGCCCAAGGTCATACAACTAGTGAGTGTCTGAGGTCAGATTCAAATTCAGGTCTTCTTAGCCCTGGGCCCAGCACTCTATCCATTATGCTACCTAGCTAAAATAGTGTGCACTGAAGTTTAGTTGAAAATATTTTTCTTCTTGCATTAGAAGTTAATATATGATACCTTAAGCTATCCAGGCTACTAGGAACTGCTGTCTTTCTGAATTTTGACTGAACCATCATATACCTTTTTGTATGAAATCCCAGCATGTGATTATTTTCTTAATCTTTGTTAATTATTATATCAGAATATCTGAAGGCAATATATATGAATAATGTATACATATGTACACATACACACTCACAAATGAAAGGGTTCTTTTTCTTTGTAGCAAGGTCTTTTATGTATTTAGTGAGTACTAAGGATAAATGTTTCATTTTTTAAAATTAATTGTGGTTTATTTTAACTGAATGCTATTGCAACAACAAAAAAATAACTATTTTAAGATATAGTTAAAATGTGATAGTGAAATTTCCTTTGTGAGGCAAGATCTCTTGATACTATGGTTTGATTTTTTCTGAGTTTTGAATTCAGGTGTTTAAATTATTGTTAAGCTAGAAATCCATTATTCAAGGGAAATGTTATAAGCTGTTCAGAGGGAGTGATCTCTGAGACTTGCTACAGGTGGTTATCCATATCTAAGAAGGTTGAAAAGGCATTAAAGGTAAAGATAAGATTCTCTTGATTCAGTTTCCCCATTTGCTATTTGCTTTCCAAAAAGGAAGGTTTCCTGGTTGGATAATACTGAGCCTGGCTATGATACTCTGTGAATAATATGGAACTTTGCTATTTGATTGGCTGTTCTGAAAAGTTCATTATTACTCTTACTTAGAATCAAGCAGAATTAAAGAAGTTTATCCTGTTACGTCTATGATAGGTCAGTTTATGCCTTGAGGATTAGGCTTAAGAGAACACTCTTGATGTTATTACAATTATCTCTCTCCTCTATAATAATAATGACTGGTAAATTATAAAGATTTTTATAATGAGTCTTATAACAATACTCAGACATCTCTTAGACGCAATAATTGGATGTATAGAGAAGAATAAAGCTTTTACTTTTACTGTTCTGAATTTCTAGCTACTTCTTGTTTCAATTTCTCAACTTAAGCAATCAGGGATAAATTGGTTCTTATACTTGACATCTCTTTGCTCCTTGATTTAGTAGTTATATATTTATTTATAAGATTATGTTCTTAAAGCATCACATGTTTTCTGAGTGATATGAGGATAACATATATCCCCCAAAAGGAGAATTATGTGATAAAAATGTAACAGTTTTAATGTTTAATAAAGTAGTAATCTTTACTTTTAGAAAACCAACAAGATTGAACTTTCCACTTGAGAACTAGGATATATATATGATTGGTTTCCAAATGTTACCTATGAAAATTAGTGACAAAATGTTCAAGTAAAAATCATGTTCCTAGATAATATATTAAAGTATTTGGCCTTAGAGATAATATAGAACAAGAATGAAAAAGGAAGAGCAAAAAAAGAACTTCCTTCAGGTCCATTTGAATATCCACAGATGAATTTTATTTTAAAATGGCTAAGATACATAAATTTTTGATTCAGTTTTAGTGACTGCATAAATTCTCTAACTGGATTAAGGATTTTGCATATAAAATTGTTTTAATACTTACAAGGAAACTTTTATATAATTTTATAAACTTTATCTACTTTTATAAACTTGTTTTTCCTGTTTGACGTTTCTCTCTGACAATATCAAGATAAAGAAAAGAGACATCATTTTATATCAAGGATGTTTACCTTCCTTTCCTGTAGTAAATAAATTACATTATTTGTGCTACATACAGAGTTCAAGCAAGGTAGAAAATGCAAATGATATGTGAATATTAAAAACTCTCTAAATCCTCAGATGAATTATAGGTGATCTAATCTGATATTGTTCCTGTATATATAGTCTTGATGTTCATAAGGTTAACTCTGTAAGACTTGCACTACTTTCACTGCATGAACTAATTTTGGAAGTTCAAATGTAAAGAGGTTTTTCTCAGACCTTACTAAATACTAGTAAGTCTTATCCCTAGCAGGGCAATGATAATGTTGCCTAGAGAATCACCACAAGTGACCTGGAAATTTGACATGGCAAAGGGGATACTTCTGCAAACTTGCCCTAGAAACAAGGTGAAAAGGCTCATTCCAGGTACTGCTAACAACTGACGCCTAGATTAAAGACACCAAGATCTTGATTGAAGGATACATATTTCTGAATTTAAGAATATTGGAAAGAAATGCTCTAAACCACTATTGATTTAGTGATTTGATTAGTCAGAAAAATGCAAAATAAACAACTCTGAGGTCTCACACCTATCAGAGTGGCTAATATGACAAAAAAGAAAAATGTTGGATATTGGAGGGGAACTTGGAAAACTAGGACACTAATGCACTGTTGGTGGAGTTGTGAACTGATACAACTATTCTGGAGAAAAATACCCTTTGATCCTTCAGTACCACTGCTAGATGTACATTCCAAAGACATCCAAAAAAAGGGAGAAGGAAATATTTACGGCAGTTCTTTTTGTGGTGGATAAGAATTGGAAATCAAAAGGACACCCATCAATTGGGAAGTTGCTAAACAAGCTGTAGTATATGATTGTAATGAAATATTATTGTGCTATAAGAAATGACAAGTAGGATGATTTCAGAAAGACCTGGAAAGACTTACATGAACTGTTACATAGTGAAGTTAATAGAATAAGGAGAACATTGTACACAGTGACAGAAATATTATTGATGAAGAATCATGAATGACTTAGCTATTCTCAATGATCCAGGACAATCCCAAAGGACTAATCTTAAGGAATTATCCCAAAGCATACTATCCGCCTCCAGAGAAAGAACTGATATTGTTTGAATACAGACTAAAGCATGCTATTTTCACTTTTTTCTTTCATTTTTTTCTCTTATTAAGGTCTTAAACAAAATGAATAATATGGAAATGTTTTACATAATTATATATGATTGCTTACTGTCTAAGGGAGGAGGGATAGAATTTGGAACTCAAAACTTTCCATAAAGGTGTTAAGGAATTTTTAAAAAAGAATATTAGACTGGATAATTTGCGAATAGTAATCAAGGATGGACTCTTTTGACACAGAATTTCCTAGGAAAAATGTTTCCCAGAAGCAAAAAGCTCCATGAATTAGATGACTAAACCCAAGGTGATAGAATAAGAAATATATTGTCTAAATGGACACTAATATGCACTCCCCATTTCTTTTTCTTAGTCTCCTGAAAATAGTTATGTTTTCAGTATTTTCCATTGTCTCTTAGAGTGTCCCAGCACTTTTTGGAAATTATTACGACTCTTCAACTTTGCTAAGTTGGTTTCTGATCTTTTTCTTATTTTTTTTAGATTTGATTGATTTAATTGATAGAAATAAAAAACTTTTAATTTATTTCTTAATATTCTTTTCTGTTTAAATTTCGAGTTCTAGATTCTGTCTTTCCTCCTACTTCTCTCCTGCTCACTGAGAAGAAAAAAAATCAATTAACATGCGTGATGTCATGCAAAACACATTTTCATATTAGCCACATTAAAAAAAATTGAGATTATACTTCATTTGCACTCAGAATTCACGATAGCATTATTTTTCATCATGAGTCCTTTGGAATTATCTTGAATCATTATATTAATCAGAGTAACTGAGTCTTTCACAGTTGATCATCATTACAACATTGCTGTTACTGCACACAATGACCTCCCAGTTCTCACTTTATTTTGCTTCAGTTTATATGGGTCTTGTCATGGTTTTTGGAAACCACGCTCCTCCTCATTTCATGTAGCACAATCATATCCTACATTCAGCCATGCCGTAATTGATAAGCATATGCTCAATTTCCATTTCTTTAACACCACAAAATGATCTGCTATAAATATTTTTGTATATATAGATTCTTTTATTATTTCTTTGATCTCTTTGGGATAGTAGTAGTAGTAGCAGTAGTAACAGCAGCAGCAGCAGTAGTAGTAGTAGTAGTAGTAGTAGTAATAGTAGTAGTAGTAGTAATACTGAACCTCTTTCTTGGTCATGCAAAGTGGGAGAATTCATTGACTCAGTGTTTTCTGATATATCCTAATATGCAGAACTTCCCTGATTTCTATTTGCTATTATAAATAGGCTTATTTGTAAATGGGCTTATTCACTTTTCATGATTTGTGATGATCTTTTGTGTAAATAACATTTGGAAAAGAGTCAAGCTTATAGGGTATAAGCTGGGGTTACTCCTTGAATGTCCTTAGGATGGCAATTCATTTTCTACCAGCAGTTCTGCTTGGTTTTGGTGCCAGTAACATCATGCCTCTTCCAAAATGAACTTATCACCTGAAATCTCGTCATGCAGATTGACTCGACTTTTGATGTTCCACATTTCCTTGGTATCTCAATTGCCTCTGCCCTCCAGTTGGAGGACTACAGAGCAGAGCAGTGAACTGCTTCTGAAGCCTTCCTTTACAGAGGGCTCTGTACTTTTCAGGTAACTCCTCATTCTTCATCAGTGGCCCTTCTTGGTTTCATCTCCACAAACATCATGCCTTTCTATTCACCCTTTCATTTTCCTTTTGTGTATTGTCTTTCCTCCATTAGGGGGAGGCAGAGGCTTATTTTTTTTTTTTGTATCCCTAGTACTTAGCACAGGGTCTTGCACATACTTAACAAATGTTTATTGAATTATTGACTTGAATATTTAGGGGGACAGACCGATGTTACTCTAGTCTAGTAACCTTTCTCTCAGAGTGACAGCCTTACAGTCTCAGTTTCCTGCTCCCCTGAAGGAAAAAATTAAAAGTCTCCCATGGACAGAAGTGGAGATTGTCCATTGACATTATACATTATTCTTGTCATTTGGACAACTCATGTGGATGTATCATCTCATATGGGCAGTATACACCTTCCATGTGAGGTAGAGATCACAGAATCAGAGCTGGAAGGGAATTTCAGAGACAATTTTGTCAAACCTTTTCATTTTACAGACAAGAAAACTGAGACCCATAGTCCCTCCTGAGTGATTCCAATAGGATAACTGTGTGCACTATGACTATAAATTATTTGCCAAATCTAAAATTATATTGTTACCTTGAAGAAACTATGCATCAATGAGTAGACAGGGTCTCCCAAAAGATCCCCTCCTTACAAAGAATGTTCCTGAAAACTGCCGTTTTTATAACTTCCTATTTCTTTCCCTTCCCTATCTGATTTGCTCCCAATCCTGCCAGAAAGTGTTAGTTAGGAAGAAGCATATCACTTGAGTCTGTCAGTCACACTGAACCAACCTTCCAACATATTCATATACACAGCAACTCCCAGAATCTTTCTCCTCACAAACATTCAATGCACATAGTAAAGAATATTATAAGCAACATTCTATTACTGTTTCTCCTTGTTCTATTACTTTTAATTTCTTACTGTTTTTTATAGATGGTGTTTAATGTCCTGTCTCTCTATCTTTACACTGGTTATGCCCCATTTCTAAAATATACTGCCTCCTCATCTCTGCCCCTTAGAATCTCTACTTTCCTTCAAGAAAGTCAAGCACCACCTCCTTCTTGAACCTTTCCTTGATTCCCCTGAAATGTGATTGCCTTTCCAAAGTACTTTGTATGTATTGGTATCTAGTTTATAGATTCCTGTATAGATACATAAACTATCTCCTCTCTTAGAATATAAGCTTCTTGAGGTCAGGGAGTATGGTTCTGGGAAATAGCAGGCACCTAATAAATACTGTTGATAGAATAATTGATTTATTTATAATTGCTTTATTTATACCTTCTTATAATTGATTTACTTATACCTTCTTATAGTTGATTTATTTATACCTTCTTTGATTACAATAACAATGCTAAATATGGCTCTTACATTTATTTCCTGGTCCAAGTAGTTCGGTATGCAAATTGTCTTGCTTCTCACTTGACTTTCGGGATTAATGTGTTCAGAGACCGCAGGAACTTGGTTTGCCTTTGCGTTTGAAATGTGACTTCTGCCCCGAAGCTCTTCCTAAATCAGACATAATGCAATCATTACATTGTTCCTCTAGTTAGAATTCATACTAAGAAAACATCGCTGATAAACAACATACACATGTATGAATACACGTACGCACAACTAAGGTGTGAGGTGGATAAAATGCTGCATTATTTGGACACAAGTTTGAATTTAGCTACAAGACTCTTGGCAAGTTGGCCTCAGTTTCCCGATCTGTAAAATTGGAATAATAATAGTACCTACCTGCCAAGGCTATTGTGAGGATAAAATGAGTTAACATTTGTAAAGTGCTTTACAAACCTTAAAGCGCTATACAAAGGCTAGTGATGGTGATTATTACTAAAGTTTCCTGTTTTTTAAGTCCAAAAGTCTACTCAACCAATAACCATTTATGCTGAAGAAGAACCAAGCTAAATTTCAGAAAACAACTCCAGCACACTAATCGGCAGAATGAATTAATGACGCATGGAAATAGGCAGCGCTATTGGAGAAAAGCAGGAAATAGGGATAATATCTGTGTTTTCACCTATACAGGGAATTCTCAGATGAGAAAATTCCTTCTACCAATATAGTTCTGCACTTTCTCTTCAACGTTTAGTCTTAGAGAGTTATATAAAACACTGAGAGACCAAATGACTTGCTCAGGGTCACAGAGCCAGTATGTAATTAGAAGGCAGACTTCTTAAAATGAGGAAAGAAAGTAGGCACTGGGAGCATGGGGTGGGGACTATGTAGACTATGTAGATAATGAGACAGACCATGGAGTCCTCTGGCTCTCGACCTAGTGTTGTTTCTGAATAAACTATGCCATTCTCTCTTTCTGTTTGATAGCTTTATTCTCCAGTCTCCAAAGCCCAAATTCTATCTTACTCCTTCCCAGGTGCCCTTAGTTCTTCAATAATGCAGTAATAGTCCTTGTTGTGTTTGTCTTTTGTTGCCAAAGAAGACCATGCCATCAGAGAAATGATGACATGACTTGCACTTGACTTTGTTTTGAGTAAGGGAGGGCTGTGCAGGTCACCAGCCTCACTTCTCCTCCAGAGCCATCTGAATCCAGTAACCAGATATTCATCAGGATGACTGGAGATGACCCAGGATGCAATGGGCCTTTTAGGCCAATGTCTATTTACTTAGGGTGAAGTAATGCCCATTCAGTGAATAGGCCTGTTTAAGAAGTAGCCAGAGCATGGCCCCTTTAATGAGGCAAAGAAAAATCACGATATCAGGCAGCATTCTGTATGGAAGTATGGAATCTAATCTGCCTCTCCTAACTTCCAAGACTCAACCGCTGCAAAGCACTCAAGCAAATCACATAACTGTCCTACCAAGACAGAGAAGTGTAATGGCTGTATGTTTGGAAGGCAAAGTCTTTAGACAAAATGTTCCTTGTTCAATAATGTTGATGAGGGCCTGGTTTTAAAATATATGACCTTTTAAGTGTTTATCAGGCAATTCCTATGCCTAGCCGCTAATTTATATGTGGCAATGACTGCTGTTCTACAAGTTATAATTAGAAAAATACATTTTTCATAGGAATAAGGAATATACTGGGTATCCCCTCTATACTTTCATCGATATGGCAGTTTGGTGATGAGTAGTGGGCTAGAAGTTAAAAAATATGAGTTCCTACAACCTACTCTTGACCTAACTGGTTATGGGGACTTGAGTAAGTGCATTTATGATTAAGCAGGTAAACGTAAGTTAATTTTATAACTATTATTATCACCATTACCATATCATGCATTCCTTTGTTAAATTTTGAAAAAGACACGCGGGAGCAAATGAAAGGCTAATAATCCAGAGAGATAATTGGACACAGATACCTGATGATATTTTCTTACCTTTTTAATCTTTAAAACACCTTCACAGTTATCTTCACGGAAGGTTTTTATTTGTTTACAGGGCTCTGAAATTGAATTGAGAGAAACAGTTTTAGGTCAAACTGAACGGGAATTTTGCTCACATATGACAAGGCTTTCATTTCTATATCTTGGTAGGCAAACTACAAAATCAAGTACCTAATTGTTATGGTTATAATGGAGTCTATAAGTAGCACCTTGGGCTTCTATGCAACACTCAGGGTGGGTCCTCCTAATAGACAATAAACTATGTTTATTCCCTTAAAATCCATAGCTCATGAGCCCCCACTGATATGTTTATCTTTAGTATTCAGCCAGAAGACACAATATAGCTTCTAAATATACCATGTGACTAAAACTGCTCTCTCTGAGGACAGGAATGATACCTTATTTTACAGCTGAGGAAAGTGAGACTCAGGGAGATTAGTTGACCTAGCCAACATCACACAAGCAGTAAACATGTTGGGGGATTTTTTGAAGTAATTATTATTTTAAAAATTTCTGTTATTATGAAGTTCACACAATCATCAACAAACATAAAGATTTTCTTATACAAACCAGAACAGAAAAAGGTCATATGGTTCTGTTTCTTATAGCTTGTTTTTTTAAAATTATGTTTCTATATCAAATATTAAAACTATAACTTGTCATTCTAACATTGCCCTGTGTGTCTGTGTTCCCTTTGGTCCTTCTTTTTTCTCTCTTATGTGTATTTTAAAAATATTTCATTACCATTGTTTTTTTTTTTCTAGCTGTTTGGAATGTATCATTATTCTTCTCTTCCCATGCATCCCTTAATATCTCCTCTTCCCAAATAAAAGCTCATCCTTGTAGCAAGTATGTATATTTAAGCAAAACAAATCTGGAAATTACCTGAAAACATCCTAAAGTAATCTGAAAATTGTCTCATTCAGGAAATATATTCTATTAATAGTAGCTTCTGAGCACATGGGGCTTTGCTGATGCAGAATATACTGAATCTTAGACCTAAGGAAAGAGATCATCCTCATAAACCCCTAAAGAGTCTTTTTCTAACCTGGCAAAATATTAAGAAAAAAGATTTTATTCTTTCTCTTATTGTCTTGAGTTCCATCATCTATCACATCATCAAGTCTTTCATGACTTACCAGAGTTAGGCCGAGGAGGTGTTTTCATTCTATTTGACCCTGGGTCCCTGGAAGAGTTGGTGTTGTTAGCATAGATGATTTTGCTGAGTGGTGGTATGTCCTTATCTGTGGTGGTCATGTGACTAACATCATACAGTGCTTTAAAGAAACTCTCATCATTCACAGCACAGATAGGTATGTTGTTTAAACCTGGATGAGTGGAAAGAAAAAATAAATCTCTCACTTTTTAAGATGCAGATTTTAAGGCTTTCTCTGGGGGGGGACAATGCCATATATTAATATTCCAACCAAAACAAACAAAAGAAAAGAATGTGGGCTTAAGTAAAGGATAACTTTCTTCAAAGATAATAACAGCAGCAATTATTAATAGTCATATTAATAATTATTAGTGTGATAGCTTCCAAAGTGCTTCACAAATCTCATGTTATCTTCACAACAACACTGAAAAATAGGTGCTATTATTATTCACATTTTACAGATGAAAAAACTGAGGCACACGGAGGTTAAGTGACTTGCTCAGAGTCCCACAATAAATGTCTGCGCAGGATTTAAACTTGGGTTTTCCTGACTCCAGGTCAAGAGCTTCATCCACTGGGTCACTTAAAGTCTGTAAATTGTATCTATGTGGCTCTTTTTCCAACATAGATCACATCCATTCTATACCTTAGTTGATGTTCTTAATGAGGTCCTATGGCTAAAATATTTCACCACTTGGTGGTAAGCTTCGGGATGATTCTCTCTCTCAACTTACCTGAGGACTACATCAAATGAAAGAAATACATTCTATCCTCAGGCCTGTACAAAAATCGTTAGACAACTACGTAGACTACCTAATGCTACATAGGGAGTTCTGGAGGGTACATACAGCCAATAAATCAACTAATCTATCAGCCAATCAACAAGGATTTATTATGCAATTATTATTTGCTAGGAGTTGTGCTAGATGCTGGAGACACAAAGATAAACAGCCTGCCCTCAAGTAGCATTATCTTGTTAAGACTAACCTGCCAATGCATCACACATGAAAAACTAGACACTTCAGTTGCTTTTTGTCTTAAAGGGATGGGCACCTTGATCAACTCAAGCAACAATGTCCTCATAGCACTGACAGAACACTGGCCCTTGAGTCTGGAGGACCTGAGTTCACATCTGGCCTCAGATACTTATCAGCTGTGTGACCTGGACAACTCACTTAACCCTGATTTTCTCCAAAAAAGAAAGAAACACATAAGCTCGGAGCTGGAAGAGACTTTAGAGATCATTCCACCCTCATTTTATAGAAAACTGGACCCCAATTAGGGGAAGTGACTTACCCAACATCATGCAGGGAATGAATGATCCAGAATTTAAACCGAAATATGAAAATTAAAAGTCAGTACTTTTGAAACTGTGCCTTGCTAGAGGATGACAGTTATGAAACCAGGGAAAGCTTAGTGATTTTGGACTGTCCTGGCTGCTTTGTTCAAATCGCATTTTCCATCCTCCATTACCCATTTCCTTATTCCCATCCCCTTCAATCCAACCTCCCCCAACCTTCCATGGAATGAAAACAAGGGCACAGGTATTAGTCATAGTGAGGAGAACAATATGTCTTATTTTATGTGACCAGAGGAAATAGCAGATTGGTTGATGTTGAGACATTATAAGCAATGTCTCAACATTTGAATGGACCTTACATCAGATGACCTTCATCCTCTTAATAATATAGGAAGTGAAGGCATTTGCTCTAAGTGCAAATGTTGTGATTGTAGGGGGTGACATCACCTTGATTTTGTGACTCAAAGGATCATAGATCTAGGCCTAGAAAGGACCTCAAAGGCTGACTAGAACCTTATTGTATATTTGAGGCAGCTGAAGCTCAAAGAAGTTAAGGCACTTGAGTCAGAGGTTGGATCAGAACTCAGGTCCTTTAACCCAAGTCAAGTGCTCATCAGTCATTGAGACCAGTTTTTTCACATGCTTCTCTCTTCCCCAAATGTTTCCCCACAACATATTAGGAACTAGTGAATATTTGTCCCATTGAAACAAACTGGGTAAAAAATACTGGTTTTAGCCAAAAAAATCATCTGTATTCCTGAGTACTTGCCGTATGTTCACATTTCTTCTTAGTGTAGTTGGCATTTAATTGCTCTCTTTTGTCCTTTAAAAGTCAAATCAAAATCATCATAGCTACCAAAACCCAAACAAATGGAGGAGAAGAGTGAGGCTGGTGATTTTATATGGCCCTGCCTCACTTAAATCCAATTCACTTTCAAGTCATAGCACCACCTTCCTGATGTCATGGGTCCTCTTCAAGAATAAAGGACAATCAGCAGTCTGTGAGTAGTAGTAGCTTCCCCACTGGGGACCCAACTGGTCAGTTCTAGTTGAGCAATGCAGCTCCCTCCTTCCTTCCTTCCCTCCTTCTTTCCTCCTCTCCCTCTTTTCCCTCTGTCCACATAGGGAATCATACCCTTACCTGTGGGTGCTCTGCCCAAAAGAATATAAATTTTAATTTCTGAAACTTCACAAGTTATCTTGGGATTTACAGGCTAGATTTCTTTTTTTCTCTTCCCTACTTATTTATTCTATCACTAAAAAAAAGTAGGACAATTAACTTTTTTGCCCCATGTAGTTTCACTTATGATTTCTTGAAATACAGAACTGGAAAATCAGGCTTTGATAAAGCCCATCGAGATTTAAATGAACCTGTTGACTATACCTTGAACCCAAATCACTCTGCCTCTTATGGATTAACCAACAATAGGTCCCAGCTCAAGCTTCACTTGCTTATTGTTTGGATTTGGATCCCTCAGAGTGAGTATGAAATAGCAATTGTTTCTGTTTTGGTCAGAAACCCCAAGGGTCTTCCCCTTCCAGATTATTATTATTTTTTTTTGACCAGGAGAGAGAAACCATTTTTTGCCTTGTTTTTTAACCAGCCTTAATCACTGAAAGGGTGTTGCCTCAATCAAACTAAGACCAAGACTGATCTTCCACTGTATCTGGGGCCATCTCCAGTCATCCTGATCTATATCTTGCCACTGGACCCAGATGGTTCCAGAGGATAGTGAGGTTGGTGACTTTGCGCAGCCCTGCTTCACTTAAATTCAATTTACTTGCAAGTCAAGACATCACCTCCCTGGTATCATGGTCCTCTTTGAAGATTGAAGGCAAACAACAGTAAAAGACATAGTTTTGCTCGCAGAATTATCAGGCAGCTAAAATGAGCAATTTGTAGTCAGATTCCATGGCATCAAATCACTTACCTTTAATGTGACAAACTCTCCGGGGATGGGGGGTGTGTCTCACTAGAAAACAATTTGCATTTCTGCTCACAGTAGAAGTATCATGGCCAATTAATGGGTCAGGCTGGGATTTGAAGTTGATGTTCATGGTGTCTCTTTTGCTTTCTCCAAGCCAACACCAAACTTCTGGGGCTACACACCCTGGATCAGCCCCACTGGGAAAGGATTTCCATGCTGGATGGATCGGACACTGCAATCACAGAATGACATCAGTCGTCATAACTAGAAGATGCATGATATGTCCTCATTCCTTTTCCACATTTCTGTTGCTATTCTTTTTCAGTTTGATGACTGATACCCCACATTGTGTGGTGCAGGAACGTCACAGCCTCACTTAGCTCTCTTGACAATTTCACTGACAATCCTCATCTGAGAAGTAAAATTTCTGGGAAGTTTACAACAATAAGAAAACTTTGCCCTGGGAAATTTGGAAGGAAAACCAAAATATACACGATGCTTGTCTTTAAAGTATGCTTTGTAGATTTAGTCAGTGTGCAAACAATTATATTTTAGTGTTACAGAATCAGAAGGGAAATGATCCAGTGGAAGGAATATTGACTAAAGAAAAAGGACATATTTAAATCCTGCCTCTGAAGAACATTATCTGTGACTTTGGACATATTACTTAACTTCTTTCTGAATTTATCTGGAACATGAGGATGCTGAATTAGGTGGTTTCTGAGATCTTTTTCATCTATGATGAAAGACCTATGATCCTGTGAATTCCCATAACTATTCTGACTTGAAAGGTCATAAAGTCTGATCTTGCCATTTAACAGATGAGTAAATGGAGGTCCAGAGGAGTAATTTATGTTAAGTTATCCATTTAGTAAATAGCAGCACCAGAGCCCAAGCTAAGGCTTTCCAACTACAAGCCCAATATTCTTTATGTAAAATGCCCTGCTTCTTACTTATTCTTTATGAAATGATGATTTGGGGTATATTATGTTTAAAGGTATGGTTTATTTAGGTAATTATACATTTTCCCAATGTTTGTGCTGTTTGTAATGTTTGTGTTGGACCTGGAGCTACCAGTTTCTGACTAGTGGGAGATACATGTTGCAGACTATTCCCTAAAAAGAACTAGACATCATCAATGCATGCTATTCAAATTCCTGAGTTGCCTCAGGCATATGAGTTGTTTTTGTTTATTTTTTTTAAATTCATGTGTCTGCTAAGTTTCTGTAATTGTATGGCTATTTTCCTCCGTTGCGTGCATTAGTGGGAGAATGTGATCCTAGTTTAGTGGACAGCTATGTTTTTCTTATTCTGTTTTTGCTTTCTTCTGAGTAAATGTAATTATAATTGCTTCTGCCTTATTGTTTAGTCTTTAAAAGTTAATGATGGCAATGGTGGGAGACTCAGGAGCTACAGGGACAAGTAGTACACACCAACTTTACCCCAAAAGCTCAAGAGGCACAGTCTCTCGTAAATTAATCAGTTTATTAATCATGCTCCATAGAGTTAACAAAAGGATCAGTTGTCCTCTTGAATGCCAGAAACCCCTCATGAAATCCACTCAATGCTTATATGCCTTTGGAGGAATAGGTATTGCTGAGGGTGGAAATAAGCTCTGATTGGTTAACAATTAATGAGAAGAATGAATATTATAATGTCAGGTGGGGTTATTCTAATGAAGGACTAGGGAAAGTGACTCTGGTCAGAGAGGCTTATCTATTAGATCTATATTCCCTCATCTATTCTAGGATAATCTAGACAAAAGGGGAATCCATTTTTACCCAGACTTGTCTGAGTAAAATGGGCTGGAATCTATCAATTCACCTAAACTAAAATTGCTTTACTTTTTGAACAGATCTGAGTGTTCTCTCCCATTATCAAACTTTTACTTCAAAGATTGCCTGAAAACCTTGCAGGGGTTGATTTCTAAATGAGGAGATAGAAAAAGAAAAAACCTTTGGTCCTAATTCAATAACTGGTGGTTAATATAAGATCTCTTAATATAATATCTCTTCTCCAGGATCCTGAGAGTGAGCAGTGAGGGCATCATAGTCATATGTTTGTGGTCTGTACCATCTTTCTCCTCTCCCCTGTTCCCACTCTGGGCAGAAAAAAAAAAGGAATCTTGACCTGATTTGAGGAGGGACTGAGGGCCAATCCAGTGAGAAAAAGAAGGTCCTAGTGGACCTTATGTGTCACATCCACGGGATTAAAGTATAAAGGTGATCACCTGGAAAGAAAGCTAGCATGTAAACAATCATGAAAAGCTTATCATATTGGACGGCACCTAAGCTGTGCCTTGAAGAAAGTTTAGTCACCAAAGAGTTAACAAAAGAAATTCTTCAGTAAAGAAGTCACTGAAACTCTTTTCCTTGTCCTGTGAAAATGATAGTGTTCCCCATTTTCCTTTTCTGTTATACTGTTCATCTTCATTATACAAGAATTATAAGGATACAATTCTATGCATGGTGTGAAATTAAAGCAACTTACCGAAGTTTTTTAGGACTTGTTCCACAAGTAACAATTGAGAGAAATGGTTATTAAATCATCAATTGTTATTATTGGGAAGATCCAGGACTTTCTCCTTTCCTATTTTCTCATTCTCTACTAGGTCAAATGGCTCCTGAAGAGTAGGGATGATAATGAGATTGGATTTAACACTCTCCTCAATCTGTTCAGATCCCACCCAACTGGGATAGTTTAGAGTAGCGGTGGATCCCCTTTGTCTAGATTGCCCTAGGCAGAGGTGCTCTGGGTACATAGGAGTCTTTTTTGTCCAAGACTGAGTGATAGCAGTCAAGTCAGCCTGTTGGGAACACTCACTCTTTCAAGGGTATTTAAGGTCAAGACCTCCAGGAGGGGTCTTTTGGTTTGCAAGACCAAATGACTATCCTTTTATTATTTGCTAGCCATAATTAATAAAATTATTAATTACTCAGAAACTAAGATTTTCAAGCTCATCAGACAATATTTGAACACTGCTTGAAGTATTTTAGTTATTCCTCTGATATGTTAATAAGCTTGTGGCCTCAGTCAAGCAGATACCCCTTCCAACAGTGCAAGCTAGAACCAATCCATGCCTTATCCTGGATTGCTGTTGTCCATGTTCTCCTACAAATTCCTATAAAGGAGATCTGTTTACCAGACATACTGGTGGCCTTTGTCCAAATCTGTTGACATGGAAGCCAGAGGAGTTGATATAAATGGTGCCCTAAAGATTAATATTAAGAGCTGCCTTTAAAATACCCTATGAGGCTACTTCTGAGCCTGAGGGTGTCCTAAAGTCTGTCCCCCTTATCTTGCAATACCATAATACTTTACCCTTATCCTGGACCATAACATTTTTTGTCTCCCCCTATCCTGGGTCATAAAATTTCCCTTCTCTCCCTTATCTTGTTGTCTGTTACCCTGGTATCCCTCTTCCTCATCTGGTCCCTAAATCTCCAGCCCCCATAAGAAGCCCTAAAATTACTTCATCATCCTATGGGCTGTATAGATTTCTTTCTATATAACTCTAGTTTTTCCCTATATCAGGGCATTTGCTCCTTGATAAATCTCAGGTCTGTGTGCTTCATGTAATAAATCTCCCAACGAATGACTAAGAGAAAATAGTCTAAGTGAATTATTTCACACCTGAACCAGCTCTCCCAAAAAGAGTGGGCTGAGCATTGGTTATCCCTTACTCTTACTATGTCTTTTTCTGGTCTAACATTTTCTCCTCCACTGAGAATATGTTCTGTGCCCACCATGTACTTCTTAGGTAACAATGTCCCTTGATGAACCCTGATTCTATGAAGCCTGTGAGATTCTTTGACTCTTCAAAGACAGTTCCTGCACTCAAAAAGTTTACAGGAAGGAGCATATCATTTAATTCTTCCTCAAAATGGAGTTTCAAAGGGAAACTTGCCAATCAGAAGATGCCACAGAGGTAAGAGCATCTTCCTGGGTGAGAAGCCTGCTGGGACATAAAGAAGAAATTCGGAGAGTCAAGAGAGGAGCCAAGAAAAGGTTAAAGAAGTGAATATAATATATTGGGGTTGTAAGAAAGTTAAACAAGTTGGTTTTCAAAACTACCTCTAATTGAAGGGTGCAATAATTTCCTTTAAGTTGCTCCTTACACTTGCTATTTGCAGTATTTGAATTTTATTAAGAAGAAAATCTTTGCCTATAAACTATGGATGACCTGTCAACACAGACCTTTGAGATCCCAATGAATCCTACAAATTTGTAATTCAAAAGCTTCTGCTGTCTTCAGCCTTTTCCTTACTATTTCAAGATGAAATCTTGGCTTTTCTTTTAAAACTTTTCCAGCATGCTACAGCTGGAGTGGAGTCATGATGGCAGTTTATCTAGTTCATCCAAACCCTCCACAACAACTTAGAAAATGCACTAGACTGAACTCTTATTAGGAGAGCTAATCAGACTGGGGTGGGTTTGGGGAACATTCTGGCACAGAGGGACAGTACAAGGGAGGACAGCACTAGGGAGGGTAATCATTGCAAGGGCCATCTAGTAGCTCTGTCTCCCAGGTGACAGATCCAGGATGGAGAGGAGCTGTCTCAGCTCTGAGCACTCTCCCC